>JAKUAJ010000126.1:0-58909 GCA_030562865.1 Kodamaea lidongshanica (nom. inval.)
CAGCATTATTCATATTCTACATTACTCATAGTACTGCTTCGCAGCATTATTCATATTCTACATTACTCATAGTACTGCTCGCAGCATTATTCATACTCTACAACTCATAGTACTGCTTCGCAGCATTATTCATATTCTACATTACTCATAGTACTGCTTCGCAGCATTATTCATATTCTACATTACTCATAGTACTGCTTCGCAGCACTATTCGTATCGAAAAGTCTGTTGAATCATCTAATTTTATTTGATTATAATACAATCAATCACGTTCCCGGTTTCTATACCACATTTGGACAAGTACTCTTTATCTTTTGTAACCTCTTGATAGGTATTATTGACAATAAAGAGCTCTGTCGGATCAACATTAATATCAAAAAGAGAAGATTGATTTATGAACTTCAGTAACCTTTCCCGGAAATGGGATACATAACATCCCCAATCCTGGTCTTCACTTTCAACAAAGTCTTCAGGGCTAAATTCGAAATGATACTTTATAAATTGAGCCATTCTAAACACATCTTTTTCAGCTTTGCTTACTTTCCACTGATTGTAGCTCAGGCTTTTAAGCTTATAAAAGTCTCGCACCTTTTCAATATCTTTAGAATGATTTATTCTGACATAGACATGTGCACAATGGATTGGAACTTCTGGGAATATATCTTTGGCATGATATTCCCATAAATTGAAGTAAATTCCGGTATTGTAAATAATCTGATATGACAATACGAGTAAAAAACTTACAAAGATACCTTCAGTTATAAGTTTTTGAGCTGGATGTGAAATTAGCATTCTTGTGTACTGTCTTTTTTCAAGAATAGCTACGAGCAACTTGTCCAATTCCTCAACATAATGCAGAAGAAGTGTGAATATCATTTGAATTTGTGATTGCGTATGTATGGAAAAAGTGATGAAGTTGAACGGATTTAAAGGTGCGAATCATGAAACAATTGGAGCATTAAAGTGTGTACGTTGTTATTTTTGGGAAAAACTGGAGTACAACATTTCAATATCACTTCTTAAGTCCTTAATGTAGATGATTCAGTGATGAATTCCACTTGTTGTTAGTGTTTTTTTTTTTTTTTTTCTTTTGTCTTTTGTCTTTTGTCTTGCTGGAGCTTGAATCAATTGATTGGTGAGAGCGTTTTTTTCATAATCTTATAATGCCCCAAAGTATGGTTTGGTTGTTCGTATGCATGTACGCTTGCTTACCAGTTTTGGCATATAAAGTATTACCACTCCTTTCAAATAAAACAAAATCGAATGGACCAAAATCAATAACGATAGTTGTATTAGGGGATTTGGGACATTCACCTCGGATGTGCTATCATGCTAAGTCATTTCTGAAATTGAACTATTATGTAAACTTGTGTGGCTATGTGGAGTCTACACCTTCTCGTGAAATCATAGAGGATGACAATATCGAAGTGAATGATATTCAAATCATTAAAAACGTTTATGGATTGCCTTACTTGTTGTTTATTGTTCAAAAGGTGATTTTTCAAACATACTATTTATTCAAATTACTACTACAATTTAGAGGTGATGATTACATATTGATTCAAAACCCTCCACTGATACCAATACTTTTGATATCAATCATTCATATCAAACTTTTTAGTAGAAACACTAAATTGATTATCGATTGGCATAACCTAAACTACTCAATTTTGAATCTTCGTTATAAAAATTTAAATCATCCCTTAGTTAAATTCGTGAGGTTTTATGAGTTCATGTTTGGCAAGTTTGCTGATATGAACATTACCGTGACAGATCAAATGAATAACTTCCTATCTTCTGAATTTGGATTCAAAAGTGATTCAATCATTACCTTACATGACAGACCTTCAGAAAGATTCAAACCTTTGGAGTCTTTAAAAAATTCTAAATTCCAAGTTTATAAAAACCATGAATTATTTTCAAGTATTCAGGATATCGAGAAATACAAAATAGTGGTGAGCTCAACTTCTTTCACACCAGATGAGGATTTCAATGTTTTATTAGATGCATTAGAACAATATCATGCTTTACCAAACTTACCTCCATTATTAGTTATAATCACTGGCAAAGGTCCTTTGAAAAATCAATTCTTAGAAAAAGTGAAGAAATTAGCATTTACATCCAAAGTTATAATTAAAAACGCATGGCTTGAACCTGAGGACTACCCTATCATTCTATCTTTGGCAGACATTGGTGTTTCTCTCCACACTTCTTCTAGTGGAATCGACTTGCCTATGAAAATCGTAGATTTCTTTGGTTGTGGTGTTCCCGTGATATCTCTCAATTTCCCAGCAATTGGCGAATTAGTTAAAGATGGAGTTAATGGTTTTTTGACAAGCCTAAATCAAGAAATATCGAGTTCTGATGAGATTTTGAAATTACTAAAATTGGTTTTTACAGATGAATCAAAATTAGCAACAGTAAAAGAGGGTGCTTTAATTGAAAGTAATATAAGATGGGATGAAAACTGGCTGAAAACATTAGCAAAAAAATTCATCTGAATAATTCATCAATAGTAAATTACACAAGCAAGTAAATAATCAAATAGGTTCTTGTTTTCCGATTAATGTAAATCCAAAGTGTTATTTAAATACAATTTAAAAAGGTCTATTTTGGGGTTATGCAATTATCTTCATCATATGTGGGTTGAATTACTCCAAAAATTCGATATGAATTTTGCACTTTGATGCCTTTGCTAATTTATATCGATAATAAAAACTCTCTTATATTCTTCAAATACTCTTCCGTATTCTGATCTGTAACATTTCTAGCTTCAAGATTATTTGGAGTCCAAAATTGATAACCATCGCTTTCATAAGCATCTAAATATTTGTGTTCAGGTATTATATCCCATTCTGTGTTGTCCCCGTTAATCACTTTAGTTACATAGGCCCAACACTTTGCAGTTTCCGTATGATTGTATCCCCCTCCTCCTAATAAAAGAACCGGAGTAGGTTTCACAGCATCTATAATACTTGAGATTACATTGGTAAACCCTTTTATTGACAAATTCCATTCCTTGTGTGGGTCTGTACTAAGACCATCACACCCACATTGAATTAAAACAACTCCTGGATTCTTCTTCTTTATTAGAGGGATTATAATATCTTGGGCAATCTTCAATAAATTGGAGTCATTTAACCCTTTCATAGTTGGAATATTAAATCTGTTCTCGTTACTACTTTGTAATGAACCTGAGCCTGGATAAAAACCAATATCGTACCTATGAACCAGGCATGTGGTGACGTTTTTAGATCCATTGTATGCCTCTTGAACCCCGTCTCCATGGTGAAGGTCTAGATCAACATAGAAAACTTTTGTGAAAGCTCTTCTTAGTATGCTTATGGCTAATACTATGTCATTTATATAGCAAAACCCCGCAGCCATCTTTTTACGACAATGATGTCTTCCTCCGTACCAATTGATGGATATAATTTGCTCTTCACTACTTTTCTCTCCAGCTAGAAATCGAGCAGACCCAATACTGGTACCAGCCACTATTTTGACATATTCGCTCATTTGTGGAAACGGGTAGCAATCATGCGAAAGACCATATTTCTCATCTTCTTTATTCAAGTCAGAAGTATCCTTGAAATCCTGTATGGATGATTCCTCTTCTTGATCATTTAACCGTTTCTTCAATAAGACATCAACAAATTTTGAATCATGGTAACTCTGAAGATCTCTAGCTTCGATAGGGTGGATCCGTATTACATTGTGGTCCAACTTATAGGCCTTGATAAGCGAGCTTACAAGTGATTGTCTGCCTTCATTTGCAGGCAAGTAATCACATACAGCAGATGCACTCTCTGATGATGTAATAAACACTTTTCGCTCCACCATTTAATTGCGCGTATTTTTAGAAATTGTTTTCCGATGTTTTTCGCAATAATTATTAAGGATGGGATAAATTGAGTTTATCAAGTGTTGTCTCCAATCATCTATACCATCCTTTAAGAATATAAACGAATCAGTGAACAGATTTAATTGATGTTCCGATCGACTTGAAATACATTCATGATATATCAAGGCTTTTTCTATAATGTCAATTATAATCAAACATTGGTTTAAGCGTCCACGTTTCAATAACTGTTTCAAGTACTCCAACAATAACAAAACATCTTCAATGTGGGGCCCTCTTTGATTCAATGATTCTTTAACCCATTTCTCAATATTCGGTTTGATATTACCCATTTCCATACCCATGAACCCAGGGGTGATTTCAAGTTTAGGTTGAGTTTTGATCCAATTTAAAGTCACTTTTTCAACTTCAGGTTTGTAAGTTTCAAGTCTTTTGTTAAACTTTTCTCGCAATGGTATCAAATTTAACTTTTTCACTTGGTTCTTATATTCAACATCTTTGAGCACTTCATCTCTAATAAAAGATGGCAATTCATTAATTACTGAAGAATCGTAAGATTCATCATAATCGAAATCAAGCCGCGTTGGACGCCCAGCTGCTTCAGGTAATTTGAGGTTCATTTTCTTTTGAGGTGATTTACTTGGTGATCTCTTCTCAATAACTCGCACGTATTTTGGTGTTGACCCCAATTGCGTGGGAATAAGTTGCTGTCGATAGATTTTTATATTTGCAGGCACCGTTTCATATTCCTTCAATTTTGACAGCAGATTTTGATTCTTAACTGGCAGATTTGATTGTTGTGTTTTGTCTTTTATGCCAAATCCTGAATTTGATGTGAAACCTCGACGAGAGAATTCAACTAATATTTCTGTTTTGATTTCTGATGGTAGGCACTTGAAGACTTCCCAATCGATTTCTGATGGAAAGTTTGGTGGTGGTTGATTATCAACTTCATTTTTGTGAATATTGTGTTCTGTATATAATTCCAGCTTTCTTTCAGGACCTTTCTTGTGAATATTGTGTTCTTCTGTATATAATTCCACCTTTCTTTCAGGACCTTTCTTGTGAATATTGTGTTCTTCTGTATATAATTCCAGCTTTCTTTCAGAACCTTTTTTGAATTTTAAATCAACTGAACTTTTGGCAAATTCTAATCTCAGTTGTTTGTTCTTCTTCCAATTCACAATGTCGTCTAATCGAGATACAGTAATGGCAACACCACGTAGTTCAATTGGGGGTACATTTAGCATCCTATACAAAGACTTGACTTCTGAACCAAGAACTCCCCAATCATTTGTTGGAATTCCTAAGCGCAGAGTCTTATTGAAAAAATCACATCGGCCCATACCCATATGCTTATCCGGCTCAACAGGTGCTCCTTTGGCTCTTCGAGCAAGCTTTATAGAGACCGATGATCCACATAGGCCAAGTTTAATTAGCCTCTCATGCATTTCTTTTGCCATCCGCATCAAAAAATCATCTATTTGATCAAAATTCTTGAATCTAATACCGTAATTAACATCCACAGAAACAGACTTTCTACCAAGTACAGACTCAGGATTTGATGTATCGATTGTAATACTAGTTTCATCAATGCCTCTAGCAAAGTTATATAGTTTAAGACCTGTTTTAGTTCCGAAAATCTTTATTAATTTAGTTTTTTCATACTTGAGTAGGTCTTTAACCAATGGTTCATCAATATCACTATCTTCTATATCTGATAGTAGTTTCTCTTTAATTGCAAAACCTATGCCTGGAAGGTCTTTTACCCTTGTATTCTTTAAAAATTCATCAATATTGTCATGAAGATGGAAAAAGCCATCAGGTTTGGCATTTCGAAGTGCGAGCTTGGCAAGTAAAACATTATGAGAAACACCCACACTTACTGTGCATTTTGTTAAGTTATAAATAGACTCTTTTATTTTTATTGCAAGTTTTTTGACTGATTCTGATAAACCTTCTTTTGAGTTGTTACAGTAGTTAGTGCCATCTAATAAAACTTCGTCTATCAGAATTGGAAATATCGAATCGAATATGCCATCGTTTATAAAGTAGTTGAAAAAATCATTTGAATACTTTTCATAGGATTCGAAATCATAGTCGAGAAGTATTAAATTGGGACATAGTATCATGGCCTTTCTTACCCACATACCGTTTGTTACACCAAATTTACGAGCCACGTAGTTACAACTAGCGATATCTGAAGTTTTACCACCATGAGTAACTGCTATGGAATGTTTATTAATATCATACCCTGGATAATTTAAGCATGAAGCAGTTGCAAAAAAACAGTCGAAATCAACATGAAAGATAACTTTTTGATATTTATTTGACTTATTGTTTAAGTTTTTGCCTTCTGCCAAAATTCTTCTTAAGAATTTTAAGCGGAGATCAGCTTTCCAGGTACTAAGATGGTGTAGCCTTGAATTTGCAAAAAAATGACTCAAAAAGTTTGGATCGTTTGCATCCATGACTCTTTTGGACAGTTTAATATTTAAGTTTAAGGTTTCCAAAGTAGACTCATTTTCTGGCTGCGTCAAAAGAGGCATTTCAGAATCAGAATCAGAATCCAGATCAGAATCCAAATTCGAATCCAAATTCGAATCCGAGTTTGAAGTTTTTTCAATTTTTTCACGTTTGCTTGTATGCAATTTTCGAGATTTGAAAGATAACTTCTTTTGGCCAGGTTCGGTTTCTTTAATCAATCTATAATCTTTCCAATCCAATAATCTTTTTTCTTTCACGCAATCAACTATCCATTTTGCCTTAACAACTTTATAATAACGAAACTCATGCATTTTCTTTGGAGTTAACATGTCACAGACAATATGTGTAGCGACAGATTTATTGTTGAGATAATTGATAAATTTTCCACCATAAAGGATAACCATGCGATGTAATTCATTGATTGAAGGTTTGGTGAATCCATTCACATGAATCAGAGTTCCATTGAAGATTTTTGGCACTTTAATGTTAAGTCGATTTCCCTCCCATTCAACATAGTGTTCATCTTGTAATTGCTGCTTTCTTGTCTTGTTGGCAAAGTATGCACCGTAATCACCAAATTTGTGAGGCTCATCTATTGTAATTGAGTCATCTTGAGTTTCAGAATTCAGATCATCATCTTTGATCAAGTTGGTTATTTCAGTATTATAGTTTATTTTGCTTCTTTTATTTGGACTGCAATCCCCGTTTTTATTGAAATCATAGTCCTTATTGTCAATTTTGTCATTTATAAAAGATTTGTCATCAAAGGAGGTTGAATGTGAATGTAGTGGAGTTGATTCTGAATGTAGTGGAGTTGATGAATATAGTCGAGTTGATGAATATAGTCGAGTTGATTTAGAATCATTTTGTATCATTTTAACGTCAAAGGGGGACTTTTCGCTTGGAATTCTGACTACATCATATTGCTTATGTTGAGGACTTTCATGATCCATTTGTATTTTCAACAACTCATCATCTAAACCATCATCAAAAGGATCTGTGAATGAGCTGAATGATTTCGTTTTTTGTATGGCCAATGTGTTTTGATTCTTAGCATCCTGACTAAGGCTTTGAATGTGCGAGATGAAATCAACAGTATCCAATGATCTTAGAAATATCAGATACTCCAGCTCCCCGCTCATATATCAACATACAAAATCAAGTGCGCTTAAATTGAAATGTGGCAACGTTTGATACTACCCCGAATTTTAGAGTACAAATCTGAGAAAAGGAATAGATTAATATAGTGAAGAGTTTGGTTATGGGTAGAACTTAATAATGTATCTTTTAAAAGGTTCAGCTCAATTATCTAACAAAAATAAATCCAAGTAATTTATCCTGAAATAGCAATTGTTCACGAGTGCTGTCAAATCCCTCTGGCCACTTGCAAAGATCGGAAAAATAACAGTTGCAAAACCGAGGATAAAAATTAAATATACATTTAAGCGACTTTTTTTAGGAAACAAAGTATAAACAATGGTACGTAACATACCAAAGACACGAGAGATTTGCATGAGCGTCTATCAAGAGATCAAAACAAAGGGGCAGTAAAGCTAGGCGCAGCCTTAGAAGCTAGTCATCTTTATGACCCTATATTGAATGAAAAGGGGCAAAGAGATAAGGACACATCATGTTGTCTCGAAAAGTGTATTGATTTCTTTTCTTTTTGCCTGATTTCTATTTACATTTGATCCTTATGAACACGTTGTAAACACTGTTGATCTACGAAATATATAATTTAAATTTCGTTTCGAATTCAAGGTATTGAGAAAATTTTTA
The DNA here is from genome assembly GCA_030562865.1 of Kodamaea lidongshanica (nom. inval.). Taxonomy (NCBI): domain Eukaryota; kingdom Fungi; phylum Ascomycota; class Pichiomycetes; order Serinales; family Debaryomycetaceae; genus Kodamaea; species Kodamaea lidongshanica (nom. inval.). Next base: position 8,129 of record JAKUAJ010000126.1, read on the forward strand.
CTAACAGTAATGCAGTCTGAAAAGTTATCTCAATCTCAAATCGCCGAATTCCAAGAGGCCTTTTCTTTGTTTGACAAGGATGGTGATGGAAAGATTACAACCAAAGAGTTAGGTACCGTGATGAGATCTTTGGGTCAAAATCCCTCTGAATCTGAATTGACCGACATGATAAATGAGGTTGACATCAACAGTGACGGTTCTATCGATTTCCCAGAATTCTTAACTATGATGGCTAGAAAAATCAAGGACACAGACAGTGAGGCTGAGATTGCTGAAGCATTTAAAGTATTTGACAGAAATGGGGATGGTAAGATCAGTGCTGCTGAATTGAGACACGTTTTAACTTCTATTGGTGAAAAATTATCTGATGCTGATGTCGACAAGATGATTAAGGAAGCTGATACAAACAATGACGGTGAAATCGATATTCAAGAATTCACCCAATTGTTGGCAGCTAAATAAATCTCTATTTAATGTGTATGTTTTTTTTAGTAATGAAGAAAAAAAAAATCAATCAATAACAAGTTTAGTTATGTATTTCAGATAGTATAATTTCTCCTTTGGATTACTCATGTTTCAAGGGACAGACCCATAAGCTTGTAAATTGCACGAAGCTCCCCAAAGGAATTTCTTGGAAAAAAATCTAAGCTTTGTATCAAAGAACAATATTCCTCTGAATCAAGTGATCTTTATGCGAATTGTGTAAATCATATGTCTACACCACAACAGTTGTTTGAAACCAAAGATGTATATAAAAAAAATGACAGGAATCAGAAGAAAACATCTAAGGATATGAAAACTGTAAATAAATCGAGACAATCAAGACTGTTGGATGACCCAGGTCAATCAGCAAGTTTAGGTCCCCAAGATCAGAACGGTTTAACCCCAATATCTTCACTTGACGCAACAAACGATGAAGATGATATCCTTCAGAAGAGGAAACAAAGATTCGCGAGCTCAACCTCTAGAGTTCAAGGACACATAAGTCGGGGTGCGGACAACGATTTGATTAATAATAGAAAGAAACAGAAAGAGTTCTTTCATGAGATATTAAGCGATTTTGCTCAATACTGTATTACAAAGCAGACATATAAAATGGAAGAGAACCTCCAGATTTATATTTTGGAGGAAGTTGGTAAAGTGGATTCCAAACTTTCAAAAAAAGTGAGTTTGGAAAGTATACTATCTTGCTTAAAAAAATTGAGAGAGGTTTTAGTTCTGAAAGATGCAGATGAATTTTCCAAACGAGTTTACTTAGTTTCAATCAAAATATCAACGAGTTTAGGTCATTATCAGACATATTTACCTTGCATTAAATACTTGTTGGAAGAAGCCCATGAATTATTGGGTAAAGAAGAAGAGGCCGAGTTGGCCAACTTGATGGTACTTCATTTCTTGCATTTCAATAATAGGATTGAACTTGCCTATAGATATTATTTTAAATACTTGGAAAATGATAACTTTTATAACACCAAAATCTTACTAGAATCTTGGGTGATTGGCGATTATGTCAAATGGATTCAGCTTTACAATAATGAAGCTGATATTCTGCGGTCCATGTTAATGGGGTTTGGTACTAAGAAAATATTAAAACATATGATCCAATGTGTGGAGAAAAGTTATTTTAATTATTCCTACAATCAATTAATGAAAATGTTACCAAAAGGGATTAGTTTCCAAGAGTTTAAATTGCAATACGGAATAAACTGGTGTGTTGAAAATGATAAGGTTGTGGTTAGGGCACGAAAGTGAGGATAAATCATGAGACGAAAAACAAATCGAAAAATAAGGGACATAAAAAGATCTTTATACATAATAGTATGAGCCTTCCTGAAACGATTAGAATAGATGATGTGACGTCGGGAAAAATAGATCATAATCTAATATATAATGAGTTGGAAAGGCTAAAACTCGAAATAAATATCTTACGAAGTGACATGACACTTTTTCTAAAAGCTTTAGTATCAATTCCACAAGGACAGAATCAACAAGAATATTATCGGGTTGTTTTGCTGAGACTCAAGACAGTAAGGAATAGTATAGCAGAATATTGTATTCAATACAATAAGCTACTACCCATCATCAACTTATCACAAATACGTTTAGGACACGAGGTTGAGATTGTTCCTCCCACAGTTGAGATTGTTCAACCTAACGCCTCAAATACCAATTCTGTAGTTGCTGGTATTCAAAGTCTGAGTCTGAACATCCAAGCCACTTCAGCAAACAATTTAGCAAAATCAGTCCCAGGCTCAAGCAATAAAAGTCCCCCATTGAATAAACCAAAAGCTAAAAGCAATGTTAATCAACCAAGAAATTTATCAAAGACTGTGGCCACCAAACCAGGATCATCAAATCAACCTATCATTCTATAGACTTGTAATAAATGGACCATTATTGAGCTATTATTATTTTCTTTTGGCGTGATGAAGTGTAAATGAATATCATGCTTGGAAAGCTATTTAATATTACTTGAATCTTGGAAAACAAACAAAGAAAAGAATGATGATAAATTATTTATTCAAAATTCAAGAATCTCATAAAGTATATAATTCTTTACAAGTTTTTAAATCTCTTCAACTCTTAAAATCTCTTCAACTCTTAAAATCTTATCTCAAATACATAGTATCGTTTAACTTGGATATTATTTTTGTGTACACTAACTGTTGATCATTTAGATATTGCAAACTAACACTTGATTTTTGTGTGCATGAATCAACCCCAGTGGCGGGGTTTCTTGTATATTCTATGAGCATGATCCTTGACTGACTCATAATTTTGAAAGCAACATCATCTATCCATGTGTGCACTTGCAAGTTTGTTACCCTGAACTGCATTAATTTAAACGATACTTACCCTGAACTGACTCTTTTTTTCTGTTGTACTACTTGCTGGACACTACGTCAAGTTACCCTGAACTGATTGTAGTTTATAAAAGAGCAATGAAATTTTGATTAAACTCAAAATTCGTCAATTTCACAATGTCAGCATTGATAAACGAAACATTTGAAAGATGCAAAAAGGAAGGTAGAAATGCCCTCGTTAACTTTATCACTGCTGGTCACCCCACAGTAGAACATACTATACCTATAATGAAGGCTTTACAAGATTCAGGAACTGATATTATTGAAGTAGGTATTCCATTCTCTGACCCTATTGCTGATGGTACAGTTATTCAAAATTCCAGTATTGTTAGTTTAAAAAATGGAATGACTCTTCAAAAGACTATCGACATGGTAAAACGTGCTAGACAAGAAGGAGGTATTACTGTTCCTATTGTTCTTATGGGTTATTATAATCCAATAATGAAATATGGTGAAGAAAAGTTGGTGAAAGAAGCTGCCGAAGCCGGAGCTAACGCTTTTATTATCGTGGATTTACCTCCTGAAGAAGCTATCAAGTTTAGAACTGTATGTGATAATTATGACTTATCTTATGTTCCTTTAATTGCTCCTTCCACTACCAATGAGAGATTGAAATTTTTAGGTCTGATTGCCAATTCCTTTATTTATGTCGTCCTGAGAATGGGTGTCACTGGTGCATCAAATGAAATGGATCCAGGCGTTGCCAGTTTATGTGCAAGAGTACGTCAGTATGCTGGGGAAAATCATCCTATTGCTGTTGGATTCGGTGTTTCTACCAGAGATCACTTCTTAGCTGTTGGTGAAAATGCAGACGGTGTTGTTATTGGATCAAAATTGTTGATGCTTCTTGATGAAGCTAAGCCAGATGATTACGTCACTGTGGTGAAGAATTTTATTAAATCTATTTTAGGTGATGATTATGTCAATAGTGCTCCAAAAAGCTTTGAAAATAACAATCTGAGCAATTCTTCTTCAGTCTCAAAAATTTCAGCTTTAGAAGAATTACACAAGTTTAATCCAAGATTTGGTGAATTCGGAGGACAATATGTTCCAGAAGCATTACAAGCTTGTTTGAATGAATTGGAGCGCGGTTTCGAAAGTGCTGTGGCTGATCCTACCTTCTGGGAAGAATTCAAATCTTTATACACTTATATCGGAAGACCTTCCTCTTTTCACAAAGCAGAAAGATTAACGGAACATGCAGGGGGTGCAAATATCTGGTTGAAAAGAGAAGATTTAAATCACACTGGTTCTCACAAAATCAATAATGCATTGGCCCAAGTTCTCATAGCAAGAAGATTAGGTAAGAAGAAGATTATTGCAGAAACCGGTGCTGGCCAACACGGTGTTGCAACCGCCACTGCTTGTGCTAAGTTTGGTTTAGAATGTACTGTTTTTATGGGTGCAGAAGATGTAAAGCGTCAAGCTTTAAATGTTTTCAGAATGAGAATTTTAGGTGCAAAAGTTGTCTCTGTTACCAATGGTACCAAGACTTTAAGAGATGCTACTTCTGATGCTTTCAGATATTGGGTTTCCAACTTAAAGACAACGCATTACGTTGTGGGATCTGCTATTGGTCCACATCCTTACCCAACTTTGGTAAGAACCTTCCAAAGTGTTATTGGAAATGAGGCCAAGGAACAGTTCAAGGAATTAAATGATGGAAAATTACCCAACGCCGTTGTTGCATGTGTCGGAGGTGGTTCCAATGCATCTGGTTTATTTTCTCCTTTTGAAAATGACAAAGAAGTTATTATGCTTGGTGTTGAAGCTGCTGGTGATGGTGTCGAAACCATGCGTCATTCTGCTACTTTAAGTAAAGGTATCCCAGGTGTATTCCATGGTGTTCGTACATTTGTTTTGCAAGATTCCGATGGTCAGATTCAAGATACACATTCCATTAGTGCTGGTTTAGATTACCCAGGAGTTGGTCCAGAATTGGCTTTCTGGAAAGATTCTGGAAGAGCCAAATTTGTCACTGCAACTAATGCGCAAGCCTTGAATGGTTTTAGATTGTTATCTCAATTAGAGGGTATTATTCCTGCATTGGAATCATCACATGCAATTCATGGTGGTATTGAATTAGCTAAAACTTTACCAAAGGACCAGCATGTTATAATTAATGTGTCCGGTAGAGGTGATAAAGATGTTCAGAGTGTTGCAAATGTTTTACCTGAATTAGGTGAATCTATTGGTTGGGACTTAAGATTTGAAGATGATCCTTCAAAGTAGAGCTTTATCTTAGTGTTCTGATTTATTTAGCTGGCTTATTTAAAAAATAAAATCTATAGATACTGTGGCATTTTCATCATTAAAACAACACTCGAAGACCAACCCAAAAAATTTTTTGCTCCTTTTGGCTTACCATTCTTATCATCATATTGCTCCCACACATAACCAGTAGTTTCCCATTGCTTAAAAATGTTATTAACTAAATTGCTTCTCAATTGAGTGTAAATCGTAGCCATTTTTTCTTTTATCAATTGGTCAGTGACTTGCAGATGATAGTGCAGTAAACTTTCCAAAACCAAATAGTTCATATTAATCCAAATTGGTGATCTCCAATAGTTTTCGCCAGTCCTATAATTAATATCAGATTTCGATAAAGACCTAAGTCCAAAATCACTCCATAATTCTTTTGGGTTATGAATCATTTCCAAAATAGAAGCAATCTTACTAGAGTCACTTGGGGAAATCAATTTTGTAGCAAAGGGAAGAAGTGAGATATAACCTTTGTGACAAACCAATATGTGCTCATCTTCTTCATCAACGGTGGCATCACAATAAGCCCCATGCTCCTCGCTCCAATGCAAAGCATTCAAGTTTGCTATGATGTCTTTTTCTTGCTTAGAAAAGATTTCGAAATCTTCTGAGTAATCACAAATTACAGCTAATCTTTTTAAAGATCTTGCCATAATACCTATCCATGAAAGTAAGTCGACATTTAACTCAGCAACATCTACTGGAAGTGGACGAGGATAGTCATCTAAGCCACTAGCAAGACTGTGAGATATAGTCCGACCTCTCCAACGATATGCTTCCAAATTATCACCTCTATCGAACTCTTTTACATATCCAACTTGGGTTTTGCGGAACATTTCATATTGTAATTTCAACTTAGGATATACTTTTTTAGCATACAGCAACAAAAGTTCTGGTGTGGAAATAACAAACAGTCCTAAATTTTCTCCGTTCATAACAGTGACGTCCTCAGGTGTATTTATAGATTTTTCCATGTAATCTAGTAACATTGTAAATGCAAGCACCAAAGTTGGTGGGTTTACTATTTCACTTGATTGGACCTGAAAATTTTCAGGTACTCGAGATCTAGCCTCAGGTCCCAAGATTTGTTCACGTGCCACCCATCCGTCGTCATCAATTAAATTAAACCAAGATTTCATTATTTCTAATGCTAAATCCGAATCATATTCCAACAATGGAAGTAAATGAAAACCTTCATCCCAATAAAAACCACGAGGAAAGAAAGATCGAGAAGGGACCAAAGTAAATAGTTCAAATGGACCTTCAAGCTCACCAATGAATTCATGTTTTTCAACTGACTTTTCGTCAAGTTTACTTTCTCTATCTATAAGCTGATCGCCATAGAAATAGGATAAGCCACCAAGTAAACCAGAAAGTGTTTCTTTTGCAAAGTTAGCGTACTTTTTTTTGCCAGTAAATGGAGGATTGAGTGCAAATGTATCCAAGAACTTCTTATCAACCTTTTGTAATGTATTCTTAATCTTTTCTTGAATATTATTAAAGTTGATTCTTTCAGTAATTGGGGTTTCTGTGCTGGTATATATCACATCAAATTCGGCAGCACCCTCGTACATCTTTTGAACAAAGTGTAAATTACCCTCAAAATTTTGCAAGTCACGTAATGTATACAATTGAGAAGGAGCAATCTGTTGTCCGGGATCAAGTGTTTGTATCAAGTTTTTCATAGAATCTTGTACCATCATAGTAAAAATATCTTTTGCTTTCCAAACGTGATCATCTGGTACAATTAAAGAAAAATGATGAGCAGCAGAAGGGTCCAAAGTTGGGTCAACTATAATTTCAGTGTCTGGATGCTTGTTTTTGGAAGGATCATTAATTTCTAATTCAAAAAATCCAAGCTCTTGGGATAAACCTGATATTTTTATATTTTCTTTATATCCAATATTTTGTTTCTCGTTCTCTAATTTGATGTAGCCAGCACGCTCTTCATTTTCTTCCAGCTGACCCTCTAATCCTGAATACCATACAAATGCAATTTTAGATCTTTCGAACCCTCTATGAGGTTTGGATTTCACTTTAACACCCCAGGATTTGCCATCCGTACTTTTAACAAAATCAATAATGATTTTAGCGTGTACTTCTTCATCATCAATTATTTGCCTACCGCCGAATCTAGGATCATACTTCACCCAGTTGGCCTTCTTCATGGAGTCATGCTGTTCGTAAACATGTCTGAGATTCTGAATTCCATCGTAATTATCTATCAGATACCACATAAGTCCAGATAGAAGTGAGCGAGGTATTCTGGGACGAATTCCAAAGTATAACAGGGATCTATATGGACCCCATAATAAAGAATCGTTTGAAAATCTTTCATATTGATCCAGAAGCCCAAGATCTTGATTAATAGTTGTAGATTCAGAGCCTAATACACCATCATATATGTCAAAATTAATCTGTGTAGACCCAATGGAGAAGCAGATAAACAATGCTAAGAATTGAGCTAGTAAATCCATAGAAGGTTGGCTGTCTGAAAAATAGATTTATTTTTCCTTGATTAAGGGCCGCAAACAAGACATGAAAAGAATGCAAGCCAGCCCAATTACCTATGAGCATATAGAGCTAGACAAAGCTAGAAACCATAAGAGCTCTTGTCTGTTGCTTTATTTTGGTTCGCATCTAATTATCTATATGTAAAATTGCAGAGATCTGATGCTTGAATATTTTTTGAGATGTTCTAGTATAATTTTGGCATTGGTACTGACGCATCTCATTTCACAAAAATACCAGATTGAAGAGTAAGAAAGGTCCCGTGTATCAATAATTTGGACTAAATACTTCTTGGTGCACGAGGGATATCAACTCGACTTAATAAAAAATGTGGCCTCATAAGACTGGCTTGGGTATAAGATGCACTTATGGTGTTGATGGTAATGGAACACTAATAAGTAATGTCAACCATCCTAAACAATCTCCAGGCCTCACGTTCCCAATACAGAATTCAAAAAGCAAGAAGCTTCAGATAATAACAAATTCAAATATTCAGGTGGTACCTCCTCAGATTGGCGAGTCAGATGAATACAATTCTTTGAATGAACTTGGTGGATCAAACTCAGGCGGTCCAACACCTGTAAACTTCCAATCACAGATGACTGTCAAAACGCCCCAAGAGATCACTGAATTTTGTATTCCCAAATATATCATTGATTCTTATGTGATAGAATCGAAGTCTTTATCTTCTGTAATCGCATTTGATCCTACTTATGGCTCCCTTTTCACAATGTTTAAACTACAGCTGAGAAATCCAAAGAAACATAATCAAATGGCTGCATTTGCTAGCGGTACTTGTGGTTCTATTTTGAATATCTCAAGGGTAGTTGGTCAACTACATCCTGTTATCCAAGGTGATGATCAATTAGAAGAACATCCGCTTCCTGAGTTTTCTTTACAATTAAATATTGATTTTAAAACTCCTATAAAACAGATACACACGTGCCAGTCTAATGCTAATAAATTACAAGAGTACATTTTTATTAGATGTTTTGGTAAGATTCATATCATTACGTGTTCCATATCAAAAAAATTGTTAATTTCAAAAATAGGCCTCATTGAAGCAAATCATTCAAACGAGGTAGATTTTACTGATTTTGTTTATGATCCAATATCAAGTGTCATTAGTATAGTTGACACACAAGGAAATATTGTAAGGTGGAAGATGGGTCAAAATAGTGCTCAAAAAAAATTAACGAGACTTGAGTTCAATATTGATTTAACTAACAATACAACTACTTTATCAAACTGGAAAAGAATAGAGCACATAAACCAAACCTCACTTCTTGCAATAAACAGGTCATCAATAACACAAATAGATCTTACAAATAGTATTTCAAAAACGTTGATGACTGCAAACTCATACTCTCGGATACGAGATTTTCATTCACTAAATGAATTCGCTTTTCTACTCACTCTGAAGGAATTGATTTGGTTACGATTAGATAATTTCAGACGCATTCTTTCCTGGAAACACTTTCTTGACGACCTGGATCCAACTCTAAAATTGAGCTGCTTAAGATTGGAATGTGGATCATTACTTTGCTTCATCTATTCACAAATAAGTCCACTTTATTTTGTGTATAAGCTAGGCTTCGTTGAAGGAAAACCTTGCTTTTTAAGTGATCCTTATTATTTGAGAAGAGTTTCACAAAGCAATGTCCAACAGTTGAGTGTGTATGATTTTGGTAGCTTATTTGAAGATATTTCGCTGTCGAAACAAGAAACTTTGAGTATTTTTGAATTTTGTGCAAACTTGGAGCTCCGATATAGCTCATATTCCGAGAATGATATAAAAATTCAAATGGCTGACAAAGAAGAGATCATTACTACTTTTAAATCCGGTTCAAAAATGGACTACACAAAAATGAAGTTGATATTCAATTCATTCATCTCTGAAAATATATACAATCTAGAAGAACAAGCTACTATGATGCAGAAATATGCTCGGAAGTTGGGTGAAGGTCCTTTCAAAATCAATACCACCGATAGTGAGGGAAAAAGTTCAGTTTCATCTTACTATTCATTACTTGATATATCTCCTGAAATTCCTACTGAGGTCGAAGAAGTTGCTGAAGTAGATGAAATGGTTGAGCAACTTGCTGGGTTTTATGCACAAAAAAGTATTCAGGTTAAAAGCTTAATCGAATCTTCATTATTCAGAAAGCATAAAATAATCCAAGGAAGTACAGAAGGACGAAAATTCATTTTGGACTTGCATGGGTATTTGAAATCTATTTACTATAAAGCAAGCAGTGATAGAAATCAAAACTCAGATTCATCTTTAAAGTTTACAAGCTTACTTCTTGGTTCGTCGCTCATCAAAGCAACATCGAATCAATTAAATACAAACCTCAATATTAAATTGGAAGACACATTGGAGAAGTCACCGGTTGAAGTGCAGGATATTTTGAAAGAGTGGGATAAAGAGCACTTCAAAACAATAGATAAGCAAGATGCAAGGATAGATTTAGATATGGGTAGTGAGATGCCAACCATCAAGCTTTCCCAGAAGAATACTCAAAATACTAGTCAACGAAAAACTCAAAATAAAAACTCTAATCTACGATCATCCCAATTAATTCCTAGAAGTTACCAGAACGTGGAGAATTCTAGAGAAGCCACGAAGCTTTCTCAAATATCTCAATCTCAAAAAAGGTCACTAGCAGGTTCTTCACAAATTATTGGATCGCAGAAAAGGCGCAAAAAGAAGTCTGGGTTTGCCTAAATGCGAAGCCTGTAGCTTTCCATCTTCATATGCATAGAACTATGGAACAAAGTTTTAATCAATAGTCTTTCTTTATATATTTTTGTGCCTAGTCTATGAAAGAACAGACCTAGTCTCGTTGTTTATGCTTAAAATCTGGGCAGCTAAAGCTTTTGGGTTGACGCCTTGGTCCAATAGTTTTATACACAATTGAATATTTGATTCATCAATCTCAGAAATACGTAGTAACTTCGATATCTCAATTAGCAGACTTTGAGAGTTTGGGTTTTGTTGATATCCTGGGTAGTATGACATGTGTTGAAAATCTATTTTTTGACATGATTATTTTAGTGCGATAATATTTAGTAGGTGACTTCATTAAACAGCGAGTTCGAGGTATGTCACAATCCTGGCCAAAGTTTACTGAAAAAGAATTAGAATACATATAATGTACAATCTTAAAGCTAATATCATTATAAAGCTTGACATTCAAGTTTTAAAATGACTAATTGTGCTTGGTTCCATATTTTTGGGGCATTCTCTCTCCTTAATTCGGTAAATTTGATAACACTGACTTCAATATCATCGGTTTTACGTGATTAACGAATCTTACCTGTTGAGGATTCTTTAACATATTCATGAGATTATTTCAGATTCTGCTCTTTAACAGAAAAAAATCAATCGAGATTGTGAATGTTCCATAGAAATATGATTTCAAGGTTTATACAGCGTGGCTTTCATCGCACGCTTGCTACATCAAACTTGCGCATTGCATATTTTGGAACTGATGAGTTCAGCGTTCTAGCGTTGGGCAAATTGATTAAATATCGGGATTTAAACCCTGGCAAAATACAGGTTTTGGACATCATTACTAGAAGTGTAAAGTCTCGAGGAAGGAAATCCCAAAAGTACTCTGACATTCCTATTGGTTCATACTATTTAGAGTCTGTCGAAGGCCATTTGGGATCTGAATTGATAAGAGTTGATACTCGGGATGAAATCATCGACTTGAAAAATAGAAGATATGATTTGGCCATAGCAGTTTCTTTTGGGCTACTCATTCCCCATCAGTTTCTAAGTAGCTGCACTTTTGGTGGATTGAATGTTCATCCTTCTTTGCTACCAAGGTATTCAGGTTCTTCTCCTATCCAGCATGCATTGATAAACCAAGATGCCTATACTGGCTGTACTATTCAAACATTACATCCTACAAAGTTTGATCATGGAGAAATTGTTTTACAATCTAATGAAATCCCCATTACAAAAGATGACAATTATTCTTCTTTGCTGAAAAAACTAGGCGACTTAGGGGCAAGTTTATTGGAAGAAGTACTCCATGAAGACCTTTTCATAAGAAGTGAGACACAATCGATACCTCATAAAAATTACGCCTTCTCCAACGCCCCAAAACTTGGTCCAACTGCTACGGAAATCAAGTGGTCTGAATTCACATCTTCCCAGATATTTTCAATGTATAAAGCATTGGGCCCTTTGTATACTTGGGTTCACGTCAAAATTGTTCGGAAAAAAAAACCTATTGATGAGTTACGGAAAGTTTATCTTGATGAAATCTCAATAAATGAACTGAATCATGAGCTTGCAGGTAACGGTCACTTCAAGCTAGACAATCAAGCCTTGATTATAAAAACGGTCGATGGATACATTAGCTGTAATAAAATCAAAATGCAATATTGTGCTGAAGAAACTGGAGACAAGTTTTTCAACTCATTCAAACATAAAACAGGATCAGCTACAAACTCATTTCAATCATCAAATATTTATTAATTGTAAACTAAGTACCTCGAGACATAAAAAACATATGTTCCCAAATCAAAGAGTAACCTGGCAATACTTGTTGAACTCTTGAACAGCTATTGAAATATTTTTGTAGATAAAATCTCTACTATTACGGTCTGGGATTGGTAAAAAGGGACCTGCCTTTCGTTTGAGTCCAATACTAATTCCAGTAGACTCGGCGGTTATTGACTTTATGTGATCGAAGTGGATTACCCACTTGGACTTCAAAAGATGTATATCGAAAAGTAATATCACTTTAAAAGTTACCAAAACAGCCTTTTCCTCTCCTGAAAGAAGTAAGTGAGCCAAATAACGCTCGTTAAAATAGATTCCCCCATCAACGGAATCCAACCAGTATCTCCCTTGGGCCTCTCTTGGTGAGTAAGATTTCACTATCCCATCGTATGGAATATGTCGAGGTAATCTCACTTTGTCTAATCCTTCAGCATCAAAAACAGTCGTAGTGTTACGAATACCTTCGCTTACATTGGTGGCTAAATCAAAAAACCCAATGGCAGTCTTTGTGGGCAAACCAACCACTCCCTTTCCTAACCCTTTCAAAAAACCTATTGCTCCATCAGAGTTTGCACCTTCAATTGGGGCTGTTGCCATCCCGGTAAAACCAGACAGAATAGACTCATAAAATGAATTTGCTCCACTAGCAACTCCATACAATGCATGCTTGGGTTTATTTCTTCTTTTAGAAAGTCTCCTTTTTTCCTGGAACTTCTTGTCAAGTGTAACTACGGATAATCCTTTGGCAATAGAACCCGTAACTTTAGCGAACGAATCAGAAAATCCAAATATCGATTTTTTCAAGAAACTGAGACCACCCTTAGCAATACCTATACCTAACTCTTGTGGTCTATCATTAATGATGAAGCCCTGATAAGGTTCATAGAATATATCTAAGACACCTGATGCTAAATGGTTGAAAAGACCGACTGGATTTCCCAAAAAATCGGCAGAACCTAAAATCTTGTGTAGCTGGTAAAAGAAGGACTGACCATAATGAGTTTGAATAGATTCTATTAATACTGGCATTGGAACTCGAATATTTTCAATGAACAAGGCGTTGAGCTTGATTGGAGCATCATTGATGTTTCCAATAGCCATAGTCAATACATTAAAGAAAAACATTAACGTATTTTGGCTCTGTGTCTTTTCTTCCGAATTCAATCTCTCTGTTCTTACAAACGACAAATTTGCCAGGATGGGCTGTAAATGCAAAGCTTCAAAATAAATGTCATCTAAGTTGGACCAGTTCACTGGTTCAGGTAAATCTAGTGTTTCATATAATTTGTCTTCAATGCCGGTGTTCCAACTAGCTCCAGGAATGTCGTAAAAATCAAGCATAGCAAATAAAAAGTCTTCATCTATTTCCACTGTCATTTCTTGCAAGAGAACAGTGGCATACTTCAAAAACAAGACACCATGACTATCATCTTTAACTTTGCAAACAGATGCAGAGAATGAGGGATGATTATTCATTTCTTTTCCAGATTGAGGGATAACGCTGGGGTATAGGACAATTGGAAAGATTCCCCCGTACAATTGATTATCTATTTGAATCCATTTTAATTTCATGGATACATTTTGGTACACCTCTGACTCATTGTATCGTAACTCTAAACCACGCAAAGTTACATAGCAAAGTTCTTGGTTTTTCGTGTTTATAAGAGAAACACCAAAACCCTCGAACTTCATTATAATTTTGGTAAAGTAGTTTTCATTTTCGGTAATTTCAAAATTTTGAGCCAACAGGGAAGAAGAAGAATTAACATTTTTATCATTCTTTAACTTGTACAAACTCGCCGATGGATCGTAGTTAGTCACAACCAATGATTGAGTTGGTCCATCAGCTACGACATTCAATTCAATAATTGCTTCATTCTCCGATTCAGTGGGTGGTAATCTAAACGGCTTCAAGTTACCTATTTCGTGCAAATTAACAGTCTTTTCCCGACCATGTGCTCTAATTATAAGCTCTTTAATGACTGCATTTGGATAATCATAGGCGTAAGGCATGACACTTTTGGGGGGCACTTTGTAATAAATTGGTTTGTATTCAGTATCTTTCTTAATGACTTCACCATTCTCATTAATATTCGGATTATTTTGGTAAACATAGAATTCAGTATCACTGAAATTTCTGATTGAGAATGGCCAATGTTTGTTTGCATTCTCTATATTAACGAAAATCGTTGAATTTTCAATCATAATATTTACTTGGAGTAAAACTTGACCCACGTTTTCTTGAGCAACCTTCAAAAAAATTCTTCCAATATCATCCAAAACGAACGGAGAAGACCAGGACATAGAAGCGTGAGAGAACTTCATCAAGAAGTTCTTCTTTTCAGTACGCTTCAATCCGTATAATGGTAGAAACTCCCCTGGTTCAACTTTGAATACTCTTGTTGAACCGTTTTCCATAATTTGAATCGATTGATCAAGACCATTTTTCATGATGTATCTGGGAGCAATAGTAACGACTTTGCACAAGTTGTACTTTCCTTCACCTTCTGAAATGCTCACACCAAAGTTAATTTCTTTTTGTTTGTTGGGTACTTGAGCTCTTATAGCATTATGTTGACCAATAGCATCTAAACTCAAAGGAGAAGACCAATTAGAATCAGCAACTTTCATAAGCGCGCGATTTTTTCTATCACCATCTCTGTCAAAGGAAAACATATATGGTGTGATGGCCTTATGAGAAGTTTTACCATTGGAATACATTGTATTATTTTTTTCACCAACTGCAATGTTCTGACCTGTACGATTAAGCACGATATAAGGTGAATAAATTATTACCTTAAGACTGGCCCTATTATGCTTTTTAGAGGGATAATGTGCCTTCAAATGTAATATTTGACCATTTTTATGTCTTAAAATGAAAAATTTCTCTCTTTTGAGACCACTGTTGTTTGGGGAATTTATGATAGTGAATTCAGACTTACTAAAACCACAATTTTTAGGCTCTATACTTAACAACAATAAATTTTTCAAGTTTACAACATGGATAATGCTTTTTGTACCTTTCAGAATGCAACCATTCCAGTCTTTTCTCACATTCTTGTCATACAAACGGTAGTTCAAATCAAATGGCAACAAGTTCTCGATCTCTAAAGGAGATGAGATGACCAATCTTAAGTGTGGATAAATCTTAGCTAGGGGTTCTGCCTCGTCATACTCAGCATCCGCCTGAAAGTAGTACGGAGAATCACGACCGTTTTTAGATGAGCATCTTAAGTAAACGTTCTCGTTCATAACATCTTTCCAATGTACAACTTCATCAGACCAATCATATTCTGACTCATTTAAAAGAGGTCTAATTTTTATTTGACCTGAATATACGAAGTCGATTGGTAATGATTGCGAGTGCATTGATGGTATTCTGATATTTTTCACTTTATTCAGACTTTGATCATTCATCGCAACTTGAATTTCAATTTCAACATCGGAGTCGTTTTGCATTACGACAGTCGATCTCAAGAAAATGGACTTGACATTGTCTGCTCCTAATACAATTTCACATGAGAGTCTATTGTGAACGTGGTCAATTGGTGGAAATAGCATGAATAAATCCTCGCCTTCACTGGTGGCAGAAATCTTGCGAATTTCCCTATATGGCGAATTTAAAATATTGACACCCAATACACCCTTCCGGTTATCCGAATCCAAATTCTGTCTAATTTCTCTCCAGTCCTCAAAAGACCACGGTATAGAATCATTTGATTTGATAAGCTCACGTCTCAGTGGTACTTCCTCATTATCAATCCACACTTCTATATCATACCCAGTTTCATTGATTATCACATATGGATTATCATTTCCCATTGGCTTCAATTGATCATCTTGCTTGATCAAATCAAATACTTGTGATAGTAATCCTAGAGATCTTGAAGTCAATGTTACCTCGGCTAACTTCCTGGAAACAATATCTATAGATATACTTTGTTGTGGTGACAATGATTTAGAAGCAAAGACAGCAATAGACCATGGCTCGATTAAAGGCTCCCATGAAGACTTCGAATAATTGTAGATGTTGATAAATTGCTCAATATGAGCCTCTGCACTCAATTCAGTTGACCAATTAATTGCTTTCACTTCGAAAGGCTGAATATTTACGTCCAAAACAGGTAACTCGTGGACATTGCCAATCAAAACAAACCGGAAACCACCCATATCAGCGGAAAGCTCTTCACCTTTGATTATGACTTCGTCGGTTTGCTTCTTACTCACATTCGCATCTGATGACCACTCACTCAAAATAGATGGAGCATACTGCGACAATCTTCGCTTGAAATCTTCAGAAAAGTTAAAGGCATTGCCATCAGTTGATACTTCATCCACATTTTGAGCAGAACTATACAATAAAGAGGCTTTATTGAAAATTGATAGAGCGAGTCTGACATCTTTAAGAGAGACTCTGATCAAAATTGGATCAATGGAAGCCTGTATATTAGTCAAAAAAGTTGTTTCGTTTGACCCTCTTGAGTCATGGGCAAAGGATATAGAAAAGTCATCGATTATTCTATAATGATGACTATCGAAATCATTCATTTTTGTCATAAACATTCCGATATTGTTTGCAGCAATAGACATCACATTTTGATCTGTAATGAGTAACTGTTCAATTTTAAATACAATTGCCAAAGTATCTTCTTGTGAAGGTTCTTCCAAAAGAATAATAGAGGGTTCCTTGATATTAATTGAGAAGTTTAAATGTGTTTTCAGTGTCTTCTCGTCAGATGTATTCAAGTTTTTAGCTCTTTTGGTACCTTCGACTAGATTACCATCAAAGAATTCATTAGTTCGCTCATCGTATTCAACGATAGGAGCGTCCTCTTGAAGAGCGACATTCATGAAATTCTGAAGCTCGAAAAGATGATCCAAAGCAACAATTGTCTTCGGATTATCAATTTCGCATATAATAAAAATATTCCTGTTCTTATTTGACCCATCAGATGATACTGTGACTTCAAATTGATAATCTTTCGTATCAGCAGGTGGTAAAATTTGTGTGTATTTGTTGTTTGTATCTGGCCTGACATCTTCAACGACAAATGACTTTGCTTTCAAATTAGATGTGAAGTGACTTCCTTCATTCATCTGTAAAGAGACATTAAAATCAATCAATGAAAATTTTGCTAACTTATATTTCTCTAATTCTTTAATTCCATCGGTCTTGTTGTAAATCGATAATGTAACTTCCGGAGCATTGAATGATAATTCAATGTTTGTGTGATGCAAATTTACTTCAGGTGTTCTCATACTGCCACTATTCAAAGATTGTTCAGGTGAGACGGCATCAGGCAGTTTGGTGGAGCAATTATTATGCTTTGCGACTGCATTTGCATTTTCGGCATCTTCAAATACTCCTTCGAAAGATTCGCTATCCATTTCGGGAACATCAAATGCGTTACTCAAAGAGTCTGATAGCTTTAGCAACCAGTTTAATTGTAACTCTGTCAATTTAAGATCTGTTTGAGGCATTTGACCGACAACTTTAAAGGTTGGAGTTGCCTCATCAAAAATTTCTGTGTAAATGATTTCAAAAGATAAATCTAAACTTTTAGCAATTTCTGATCTTTGTTCAATTCCATTTTCAAAAATCAAATGAGACAGCAAGCTAACGTTTCTGATGCCTAACGAAATAGTATTCTGCAAGGAAGATGACCTCTCGTCAGAAGAAAATTTGTTTGATGCATAAAACTCGCCCAAATGGGCGGTAATAACATCAAAGCGATTAGGACTATCCTTAACAGATCGTGGGAACAAAAATGTAGGAGCTTTGATTAAAACATCAAATTTTGTTTTGTTCGCCCCTTCGATTTGATATGCCTGGTTGATAGCGGCCTCTCTAGCTCGGTCATAAATCTCCTTCATCTTGAGAAACTTGCTCATGTATGAGTATATTCTATTGACGGAGCTTTCAACAAATTTTACTGTTAAAGATCCAGTTTCAAGCTCCACCAATGAATCAAAGGGGTTGAGATTTGTTTTAGCGTCAAAAGTTTTATACTTGAATTGTGCCAAATTGCTTCCTTCCATACTAATAAGATTACGCATCGCTGAATCACGAGGCGATCCATCATCAATTTCATCGTGTAATGTCAATGCCCCTAATGTACCATATACTTCCATCTCTTCGGGTACCAAAAAAATATCAAATCTGGCAGTTTCTAGTTGTAGTGTAGCCAACTTGAGACCATCTTCATTTAACACTAGTATCACGCTATCAAGATTCACATTGACATTTATTTTTTGGGGTGCTTGATCCAATGATTTATCATTATGTTTCAATTCATCAGCAGGGTCCGCAGGTGGATTAGGGTCAGTAAATGTATTCATGATAAAGTTTAGAATAGACAAGTACGACATTCTAGATAATACGAACTTTACAGTTGCAATATCAACGTGGATGTCTTGATCGAACACCTCAATGTCCTTATCATTGAATTGAACAATTCTCTGGGTCCTAGAGTAATTAACTTTAAGCACATTTTTTTTGGATTGTGGATGACTTTCGGTACAAAGAAAACTATTTGAGGAAATCAAATTTTCAAATTCAGAAATACCAGAATTTTCCAAGTGATCCACTAAATTGATATCATCCAAAGTTAAGTTCAAGTTCATGTCATTTTCGGTGCGTGAAAAATTTAAATCTAGGGAAGTTCCGATCAAATCAGCTAAAGGCTCAGCCTCTAAATTAATAGCATTAATGCATCTAGAAATAGAGAAATGCACAATGCCCACATTGAAATTAAACTCAAATAATTTCTGTAAATCTTTTGGTGCACGGGGCAGAGAAATTTTAGATACTGTTTTAAGACTTGAAGTATCGTCAATTTCTTTCACTTTGTTATTCAAACCATACGCAATAAAAGTGCCATCATCTTCATTATCAATGGCATCAAAATTAGGTACAACAGCATCGATGATCTCAATGAAAGTTTTGTATTGAAAGTCATTTATGGATAGTTGAATTTTTGGCATTTCACCACTTATCTTAAACCTTGAAAATCCTCGAGCCTCTGGCACAATTGAAATGCCAAGAAGCAATTTGAGGTCTAACTTATCTAGTATCAATGTAGATCTCTCTACTCCTTCATTGTGAAGTTCCTCCATTGAGCTTTTGATATCAGGTCCCACAAGGAACTGGGCATCTTGCAAGTGCAAGTTGAATTTGTCATACATCAATGCATTTAATTCATTCCAGTCTCTATCCAGATAGCTTTCCTTTGCTTTTATTTCCTCTATGCGAGATTTTGATACTAGTTCACTAATCACGCTAATGTGTCCTGCATCAAGAATTGCCACAGGAGATTGAAAGCTTGAAGGATCCAATGGCAAAATAATTAGCGGTGCTTGAAGGTCTAATTTAACATTAACTGTTTTGTGTTCTTCCAACGCGTATTGCAATCCCAACCTTGTTTGTTCGGTTATCCCTTCCATTGTTGCCTCTGCAGCATTCATAATAGCACCAATAGTATCAAGGTGCATTTTTGGTGGCTTGAAGAACTTATAAACTTCTTCTATAAACTTGGGGTTATAGAATATTGTCATTGACTTCAATTTGGTTAACAATTCTGAATCTGCGACACCATCCAATGGGTTCTTCTCGAAAGATA
The DNA here is from genome assembly GCA_030562865.1 of Kodamaea lidongshanica (nom. inval.). Lineage (NCBI taxonomy): Eukaryota > Fungi > Ascomycota > Pichiomycetes > Serinales > Debaryomycetaceae > Kodamaea > Kodamaea lidongshanica (nom. inval.). The sequence goes on from JAKUAJ010000126.1 coordinate 27,904, forward strand.
ATTGGAAGAAAGGATCATCTTCAGAATTCGCATGGGGCCCTGCTCCATGCAATGCCGAGTGAAGCTGTTTGACACTAACGATATGCTTATATAAAGTAGAACCTGTTCCATCTTCGACTCTAAATTCTTGCAACAGAAATTTTGATAAGAAGGAGTCGGGTCTTTGAAAGAATTGAGCATTTAAACCTTCGAATATAACTTCCGCGAGGTTCTCTTTGTTTTGTTGTCGTATACAAATACCGCCTCTCTTCAAAGAAGTATGTAGCTCCAATGTGACTCTTTCTCGGGGTATATCAATAATCTCTGCTACTTGTTGCTCATCGTAATCTATTGCATCGTAAAGTGTTTTTCTTTGATCATTGGTCAACAGTAGTTCGAAATTTTTATTGTCGTTGCCATCTATTTCTTCTGCAATATTCGAAGAATTATCTTGAGTAGTCGAGCCCCACAAATACGAGAGCCAGCCACCATTAGATTTAGCATCAGTAGGGACTGGAGGAGCTTTGGAGTTATCTACTTTAGTTTTCTCTTTTTTCATGATGTTTTTCGTTAACGACCTGTAAAACTTTATATCTTCAAACGATAATTGTTCCTCTAAAAGTTCTAACTCCATGCTTTCTGTGTCTGAAAAATCTAACATCTTAGACAATTTGGATTTGTAAAGCGTCAAGTATGCCTTTCTTTGGTCTCTTCTTTTCTTAAAATAATCCCAAGTCCATTTGTGGTTTCGCTCGTGTATCTCATTTACTATTGATTTAGCAGCATATCGGAACCAAGCAAGTGGGTCCTCTTCGACTGAAACTTTTGGCCTGAACCTACGAAATCTTTTAGTTTTCAAATACCAATGAAATTTAGAGGCAGTCCAAAGCAAATCATGATACTGTTGAGAGTCTAGTTCAAAACCGAACTCTTGAAAACATAACTCTGCCTTTATGTGAGGAAACTCTTTCGTTGATCCAGCTTTGTGAATATTAATTTTTCCATCACCAGAAACTGGTTTCAATAAATACTGCAAATCGTCTGAGTAATTTTTAGAATCTTGACCGAGCGATTTCTTGAACCTTTCCAACAAACCTTCATTAGATTTTTCATTTGGATCGAATATACTTTTAGTTTCGGTGTTCATGTAACAGCTCAAGTTCTTTAATGATAAAATTTTTCGAGTAAATAATTGAGTGATTGAAATGAAGCTAGGGATCCAAGATTCATCTGCTGATACTGCAGACAACTCGTTGAGAGTGATACCCACTGCATAAGGGTTTTCAGTAAGAATTGAATCATCTTCATATCTAATGTGAATGTTTTTTATGGTGATTTGAAGATTGTTAACGATTTTTGTGACCAATGATTCTGTAAAAGAAGTTTGGGATAAATCTGAGTTGTCTGATGATGATTCCAGGTTGACAACCTGGGAAGTTTCCAATTCTTCCAATTTTTTCTTTTTCAATTTCAAATCTTTCTCAAGTTCTTCTTCGTGATTGTAATCATTTTCAAGTATTGGGGATACTAAGAGATAGACGTCCTCAATTATAATTCTCACTGGTTTACTTTTCAAATTTGACCAAGGAATTTGAAGAGTCAATTCTCCCAAATGACCAAATTTAGTGTTCAATGGTAAATTGAATTCATCCAATGACTCTTTTTTCACCTTCAAGTTCTTCAATTTGACATCACCACTCCAGATACCAATATTTAATTGTTTAGGGTCAAAATTCTCAATGTATGATCCTAAGAAGCGATTCAATATATTTGCCACCAAGGATTCGAACATATTCTCGATACTATTTGATTTGTTGTAAGTGATAAAACTTTAATTGAACGTTTTAGTTGATGTCTTCAATAATAATGTTATGATTGCTCAAGGTAAAAAAGTGTGTGGGCTAAGCAAGCCAAAACTAAAATCTTACATGTCGTCAATCCTGTATAAAAAGGTATTTTGTGTAATATACTTGTCCCAAGTATTTTTAACTACGTATTTGAATAGTATTTTACAGTTTAGATAAATAAATGACTTTGCCACTTGGGAATATCACGAGCGAAGCGAGTGAGTGAGTGAATGATTGTGCACAGTCATTTGATTGATTGTGCACAGACATTAGATTGATTGTGCACAGACATTAGATTGATACAGACATTATAAGCAAAATGTAATATTCCTTCTTGAAAGTCGAGACCAAACCCCACTCCCTTTATAATTTGTGACTCACTTACTGAGTTATTAATAGTGTTACTAATACCGTACAAAGTAGATCTTTATTGGGGCAGTTGCGAGGTTGAGTAAATAGCAATCTAATGTATTAACTTTGAGTGCTTCAACCATCCTCCACAGACTTATTTGTTAGGCGAAACTGAATCCATACAAACATTTAGGTTTTTTATGGAAAAGGGAAAAGAAAGACATTGTAAATCATTCTACAATTTAATTCGAGGGAACCCCTAATCTTATCTGAAGGAAATTGTCTTCATTTCAAATTCGAAATCAGGAGTTTTTAAGAGATTTTCGCGAGGGCAAAATTATATATTTTAGGTACATTTTACAATAAATACATAACGTGACTCCAAAACTTTGGTTATCATTCGAATACCAGTAGATACTAGTTGAGTGTTTAACAAGAAAAGCAGAGATAATAAGCGAAAGGATATCTAAAGTTAAAAAGATTTTCTTTTCCCCAATATAACAGTACTCTGAAACTAGGAGTATTAATCTCTTTGTTATTTCCTACTAGTGTTCTATTGACTTGCTTGTTTCTTATCACTTGACCACCACAATAACACCATTATGTCTACAATATCAAACGATTCAAATACTTTTGAACCGAGAAGTCATGTTGAGATAATAGGAGCGTACACCATAGGCCCCAAAATTGGAAAGGGTTCTTTCGCCACAGTTTATAAAGGTGTGGATAATGTAAGTAAATTTTTTTTTTAAATAAGGTCAAAGTCACTTTACTAACATGAGAAGAAAACGAACAAAGCAGTAGCTATCAAGTCAGTCCTTAAATCCAAGTTGAACTCCAAAAAGTTGATAGAGAATTTAGAAATTGAAATATCAATCTTGAAAACCATGCATCATCCACATATTGTGAGACTTTTGGACTACAATAAGACACATACTCATTTTCACTTGGTAATGGATTATTGTTCAATGGGCGACTTATCCTACTTTATAAAAAAGAGAGAAGAGTTAGCAAGAACTCATCCTGTTATATCCTCGGTTTTAAAACGTTACCCTTCTCCTGAAGGTTCCTTTGGCTTGAATGAGACTATTGTGGTCCACTTTCTCAAACAATTAGCTTTTGCTTTGCAGTTCTTACGAGAAAAGAGTTTAGTTCATAGAGATATTAAACCTCAGAACTTGTTACTATCTCCTCCAAGTCATTCAAAGGAAGAATTTCTAAAAGGCAATTTTGTAGGCTTGTGGGAGTTCCCTATATTAAAAGTTGCTGACTTTGGGTTCGCTCGGGTGCTACCTTCGACGTCATTAGCAGAAACCTTGTGTGGATCCCCACTCTATATGGCCCCTGAAATTCTAAGATATGAGAAATATAATGCAAAAGCAGACTTGTGGTCTGTTGGGGCTGTTCTTTACGAAATGATAGTAGGAATATCGCCTTTTAAAGCATCGAATCATATTGAATTGATAAAAAATATAGAAGCTGCCAAAGATAAGATAAAGTTCCCTTCTGCAGCACAAGTACCCCCGGAATTAAAATCTTTGATAAGGTCACTTTTAAAGTTAAAGCCTACGGAAAGAATCTCGTTCACTGAATTCTTCAACGATCCCTTGGTTGTTGGTGACTTAGAGAGCTCTGACGAACCCTTGGACACAAAAGAAATGGATGAAAATTTGTTCATTAGCGAGTACATATCGCCCGTTTCTCATAAAATGAAAAACTTGCTCTCGTTAGCCATGGATGCTAATCCTTCTTCGCCTACCACATCACTGGTCAATAATAATCAGAATTTCACTAAGACTAGAGTTTTTCTGTCTGATCCGCAATCTAACCTAAGAGATGAAGAAATCAAGAAAATTATTCATAAAAATAGTCCAGAACTTGATTCAGTCCACCACAATGAATTAATAAACCTTAGGAATAAAGACGAAATTTTGGAAAAGGATTATGTTGTTGTGGAAAAGAGAGCAGTGGAGGTAAATGCGATTGCTGATGAGTTGATCCACGCGGGTAGTGGTAATATGGCAATTCACAATCGCATGTCGCTGTCTATGTCTAGCTATAGTGGAGACAATCCAAAGACATTGAATAGGAGGTTATCACTGCGCTCTAATTCAACAATTGGTCAAAGTCGAAAACCTGGTTTTTCAGATAGAAGAATTTCAATTTCTATTTCACCTTCAAATGCTTTATCTAAGGCAATAGGTTTGGCTTCAAATAGGCTTTTTGGAAGTAACAATAATGAGGTTACAGACAAACTTATACCTTCCGTTAATTCACCTGAATCAAATGTGTCCATTTCAACATTGAATTCACATTACAACTTTGGCAACAACTTAATAATTCAAAAATTGAATATACCGATTTCTGCAACTGTAGCAGCTTTTGACCATCTGAATTTAGCACTGTCAGGTACGTTACCGGATGAGCTTGTATTGAGAAAATTGGAATCGCTCGCAACCAAAGCACATGCAATCAATCTCTTTGCAGATGTCAAATTCAGTCAATTAATACCTAGCCCACCATCTAATAATGGATTGGAGGATGAAGCTTTGCCAATTAGCTTTGCACTCCCTCCTGTAATCATAAAAAATATTAGTGAAGAAGGTGTCGTCTTATATTTAAAAACTTTATCCCTTTTAGCAAAAGGCATGATGATCGCCAGTGATTGGTGGTATGACCAGTATGCAAATGAACAAGTTGAAGATAAATTCATGAATACAAGTGTTTCGAATAATAAAGATCTTCATGTTTCTGTGAAAATCAATGGATTGGTTCAGTGGATTAGGGAAAAATTCAATGAAAATTTAGAGAAAGCTGATTTCGTGAAATTGAGATTGGAAGATGCCAATTCTGCGATTCTGAAACAACAATTGGAGGGGTCTCAAAATCCAAATCATTCTTCGATAAAATGCAATGAAAATGAACCCAAAGTCTTCGCTGAGAAGTTAATTTTTGACAGGGCATTAGAAATGTCTAGAACTGCTGCTATCAATGAATTGGTGAATGAAGATCTCAATGGTTGTGAACTTGCTTATAGTACAGCTGTTTGGATGTTAGAAGCGTTATTGGATGAAGATCATCTGCCAAGTTCTGAGAGCAGACTAGATAGTGAGGACAAGATTACTGTCGAGAGATTTATTATAAGCATTGGAAATAGACTATCTGTTTTGAGAAGAAAGCTAGAAAAATAATAACAACTCCATATATTACATACTTATTTTAAGCTGTTTTTGAATTTTGTACGCACTTTTTCTTTTGAGTCTAAAAAATAGACTCAGCTTATTCAAAGGCATACTGCCTAGCTCTTCTTGTGTAGACACATATACTTTCTCACTCATCTACATAGGTGATAAAAAATTCGTAAGAGCCCTATCTGGTGGGCCTTCTCTGAGTCCCGATGATAGCTGCCCTCACTATCTATTAACAAATACGCGGGGTTGTCAACTTTTAAGCTATAATGATGAGTTATGCTTACTCTTGAAAGTTGGCATATGATGAAATTCAACCCAATATTTAGTCTTTTACCTTATTTTGGAGCTTATGCAGTTTAGAAACGTATCAAAAGAGCTCATGTTAATATTTATATATATATATATATTTAGGCAATTTGCACCAATAATTTAAGATTTTTTATCGTGTAAAATTCAAAGAAAACGACACACATCTTTGGATGAGTTCGGGCAGACATCATACAACAGGATCATCTTTGAACCCTGAAAATGATAATATGAATTTGAATCGAAGAAACAAACTTCCTATTATTAATGGTTCTTTGTCCAATGATCACCTTAGCGTTGAAATGGAAGAAATAATATCAAAAACTGATAGCTTAAAAATAAAAGATTCTCCAAGCCTCGCTGTTCTGTTAAAGACAAGAAGGTTATTTGATGATTACATAAATCCTATTTTTTTAACATTAATTAGTGCAACTGTGAGGTTGTATGGGATTCAAAAGCAAGATAAAGTGGTATGGGATGAAGCACATTTTGGAAAGTTTGGATCGCATTATATCAAAAATGAATTTTATTTTGACGTTCATCCGCCATTAGGAAAGTTGTTGGTTGGACTATCAGGATATTTAGCAAATTATGATGGAAACTTCAGTTTTGAGAGTGGGGAGAAGTATCCTGAGACTTTAAATTATGTTTTCATGAGATGTTTCAATTGTGTTTTCGGGATTCTATGTACCCCAATGGCATATGAAACTTGCAGAAGCTTAAATTTCAGTAGAAGAACAACATGGTTTATTACGCTCCTGGTAGTTTTTGAAATGATGTCATTGACTCTATCTAAGTTCATTTTATTAGATTCCATGTTGTTATTTTTTACTGTATCAACATATTATTGTTTAATTAAGGTCCATAACTTGAACTTTGAAAACAAATTACTCGGCTTTAAAGGGTTTTTTTGGTTGTTTTTAACTGGAGTTTCCATAGGTTGTGTTTCCTCTGTCAAATGGGTTGGTCTTTTCATTACCTGCTTAGTGGGCTTTTACACTCTATATGATTTGTTGATAAAAACCTATCAAATGGTGTCTACTAATGTTTCAGCGAAATCATATTTTTTGCATTGGCTCTCTAGAATCATGACATTGATATTGGTGCCATTTATCATTTACGCGATTTCTTTTAAAATACATTTTATGTTCTTAAGACATTCTGGAACTGGAGATGGTTCGATTTCTACTTTGTTACAAGCTTCATTAGAAGGAAGTACTTTGAATAATAATCCAAGGACGGTAGCTTTTGGCTCTTTAGTTACACTTAGATCGCAAGGATTATCTCCAAATTTATTGCATTCTCATCCCCACTTATATCCCGATGGGTCTCAGCAACAACAAATCACTACATATGGTCATAAAGATGACAATAACGAGTTTTTGATTGAGTTTGACTTAGGAACTTCAACCAGAAAAGGTTGGTTTGCTAGCGATGAGCCATTAAAAAATTCAACAATAGATGACGAAATTTACAGATCCTCAGTCAAAGATGGGCAAACTATTAGGTTGATTCATAAGAATACTGGGTGTTTGTTACATTCGCACCCTATAAAAGCTCCTTTACTGAAAGCAAGCTATGAAGTCACATGCTATGCGGATCTTGATGGCAGCGATGAAAAAGATGAATGGGTCTTTGAAATTCAGTCACAAGAAAATTCCCCCTCTTCTTTTTTTGCAAATGAATCTGATTTTGAATTACATCCAATTTCTACTAATTTTAGACTCAGACATAAAGTATTAGGGTGTTATTTATCAACGAGTGGCAATCCGTTACCATCTTGGGGTTTTCAGCAAGGTGAAGTTATATGCAAGCATTCTTTAATTCCAAAAGACAAAAGCTCATGGTGGAATGTTGAGGATCATAAGAATAGTTTTCTTGAACCTCCACTGCTCAAGTATGTTCCACCCAAACCTAAATTCTGGAAAGAGTTCGTATTACTCAATTATGGTATGATGGCATCAAACAATGCTTTGGTACCTGATCCTAATAAATTCGATAAACTAAGCTCTGAATGGTGGGAATGGCCCATTTTAAATTCAGGTTTGCGAATGTGCTCATGGTCTTCTACTGATCTCAAGTATTTCTTGATTGGTAACCCTACAGTTACATGGTTTTCTTCTTTTTGCCTTGGGGCTTTTATCTTTTATATGTGCTCGATAGCTTATAGATGGCAAAGAAATAGGCTAGTCTACCAAATTGTTGGTCAAGAATGGAATTCGCTCGTATCGCAAGGTATCTTACCTTTTTTTGGCTGGACTTTACATTACTTTCCTTTTATTTTGATGGGAAGGGTCACTTACTTGCATCATTATATTCCTGCATTATACTTTGCCATTTTTGTGTGTGGCTTTATGATGGAAGTTATTCTCGTTAAACACACCCCATACCGTATTTCATTGTTGCTTTATATTGTTTCTTATATATTGATTATTGGTAGTTTTTGGTACTTGAAAGATTTAAGTTTAGGGATGCTGGGGCCATCTTGGGATTATCAGCATCTCAAAGTATTATCGAGCTGGATGATATGATCTGGTTATACACCAAAAATTTGCTAATTTTTTTCTGGTTTAATGGTTAGTAAGTATCATATAAGTCTCCTATAGTTCCAATAAGCAAACTTCATTTTTTTAATTAACTACAAGGTTGAGATTGAATTATTTTTTAATTGAAAGCAACGATTCTTGATATATTGATTCTTGTCAAGTTTTTTAATTACATAAAAATAATCAATACCCATCATTCCTTGCTGGTATTGAAATTATAGTAAAATTATTGAAGGAATAGTCTATCTTCTTAAAACTGTGATATCACGTTCTATTGATACCAGGCTGCTCATTTTGTGTGCTGCAGGTTTTCCCAGAAGTGCTCGAAAAGCTACATGTTGCACATGGTAGCGGAAAGTTAAAAGTGCTATTGCGCAGTATACTTCGTGTTATAATGTTGGAAAACAAAAACATTCTAGCTTCTTTTTATTTCCAAAACTTGAATATAAAATGTACCTAAGAGCTTCGATAGATTTCAATAACTATGGTCACAAAAACTGCAAAATAGTAATTATATTCGTTTTATTAATCTTCTGAAGTTGAAGAAATAGATAATTTATAAGCATAAATATTAGCCCAATGTTCTGTTTTGAAGTTTCGAAGTTATAAATGCTAAAGAGATAACAATATACTCTTTAATATTTATACAATTTACAAGAAATCAGAAAAAAATTGCAAAATATGGATACATAGTCTAAAAATGCCTCCGGGTCAATAAAACTTTCAATAACACAAGTTTGAAGCTTGAAGCTGCTTAACCTGTATAGCCCAGTTTTTATTTCAAATCTTTCGAGAAAGCTTTACTGTCTTGAACTATCGTAATGATAGATATTAATGTTAGAAAGCATAAAAATATTACTGGAAATAGAGCGCAGTAAGCTTAAAATAAAGTAATTACAACACTCTTTACAGGTTGACGCTTCTTTACGAGACGTGACTTTCTCAGCCAGCCTCTCTAAAATGTGGGGTTGTCTGAGAGATTTAATTCCTAGTTTACATATTTGATTTTAGTCTTATTAGCTTTAATTGGTAAACCTTTAAAAGTTCCAAACTAAGTGAAATGAAAATGACTTACCTCAAATATTTCCAACCTAAGCCTAATTGTTAGGGAATTGTAAATGTTTTTCCCTCCTTTACTATATGTTACAGTTTAACGGTAATATTGTACAGAATTTATAAGAGTTGAGTGCGTGAATTCATCATTCACCGTGAGAGTAAAGGCTTGAGATTTTTGATGTAAAAATGGTTTCTAAACTACGATTTATGATGCTATCAATCAAAAGTAAGCTTAAATTCAGCCCCAAAATCAAGACTTGATATATAGACTTTTGTAGAAATAAATTAGCTACAAAGCAGGAAGTGGATTGCCGTTAACGCTTTATTTTGGGTTCCGATAGAAAATATACTTCATTTTCTGTGACGTCAGCGTGAGCTTATAACTATACTTGTACTAAAAGAGACTAAATTATGATTGAGAATAGCTGAGGAAATTCTAGCACTCAAAAAGGTATGGCCCTATTAATTACCAGCTACAATCATGAACTCATTTATTTGGGTAGGAGTTTAAGTGTAAAGAACGCTCAATCTAAAGAGTTCCAGATTAGATTATTAGAACGAACCACAAAGACTTTGATTGACTTTTTTAACAAAAAAAAAGAAAAACCGATCTCAATGCGTGAGCGGCATTGTTCTCTACCGAGCGACTTGGCTTCGATTTCTTCACGTGACACTGATAAGAGATTAATAAGTCAAGTTTGACTTGCAAAGAAAACAGCCCATGTTTTTTTGACTTTTAGCTGAGGATATTTTCCCTATAATTAAGCTTTATTCCATCTGAATTGCATATAGTAAGCTTATTTGTTCGGTTAAGTCGATTCGTATTGAGACTTTTTTGAAGTAGATCATATCTCACGTGATCGGGCAGTAAGACATTCGGAATTCGATATCCTTAAAATTCAGATAAACTCAATCAAGCACAAAAAGTAAGAATGATTAACACCTTATCTTGTCCAATAGATTAATAAGACTTAGATTGAATAATTTTAAAGTTGCACAATCAGCGAGATTAGATCCAAAAGACACTTTTGTAATACTAAATGCTAATAAATATTTTACAATTATCATAAATATATAAAAGCAGAGATATCACCATATAACCAAATATACAAATCACATTATGACTAAAAATTTGAAAATTGAAAACGGCAGACTTTTGGAAACTATTCACGAAACAGCTAAATTTGGTGCAAAGGGAGTTTGGGGACCAGATCCAACTGAGACAGGAATGTGTAGATTATCACTCAGTGATGATGATAAAAAGGTTAGAGATTGGTTTGTGAAGGAGGCTACCAGCTTAGGATGTACTGTCCGTATCGATGAAGTTGGTAGCATTTTCTGCGAATACCCGGGAAAGAAACAGGGAGCACCAACAGCTATAGGGTCCCACTTGGACACACAACCTACTGGAGGTCGTTATGATGGTATCTTAGGTGTTCTTAGTGGGTTAGAAGTTTTGCGTACATTAAAAGATAACAATTATGTACCTCAATACCCAATCACAGTTATTGACTGGACCAATGAGGAAGGTGCCAGATTCCCAATGTCGATTATGGCATCACTGGCATGGGCAGAAAATGTGACACTTGAAAAAGTGTACAACTTAAAAGCTATTGATGAAAATGGTACCACTAGTGACGTTACCGTTCTTGACGAATTAAAGAGAATTGGTTACCTTGGTGAAACTAAAGCTTCATATAAGCATAATCCATTAGCTGCATATTTTGAACTTCATATCGAACAAGGCCCAATATTAGAAGCTGAAGAAAAATTGATTGGTATCGTGACAAATGTGCAAGCATACTCATGGATCATTACAAGAATTAAAGGACGTGCTCAGCACACAGGTACCACTCCTTTGAAATCTAGATCAGATGCTATGCTTCTTGCTTCCAAAATGATTATCAAAGGAAATGAAATTGCCAAAAAACATAACGGTTTATTCAGTGTTGGTGTGCTCAATTTACAACCAGCTGCAGTCAATGTCATTCCCGAATTTGTTGAATTTGTTTATGATATCCGTCATCCTCAAGATGAAGTCCGTGCTGCAATGGAAGCTGATATCGAAAGAGAATTCACTGCAATTGTTGACGATAAGCTGAACGGTCTTTACACTCTGGTTGAATTTGAATTGATTTACACTTCGCCTGCAGTAAAGTTCCATGATGATAACATTTCATGTGTACGTAATGCTGCCAATGCAATTGTCGGAGCTGACAAGACAAAGGAGATGGTGAGTGGTGCAGGTCATGATGCTTGTGCTGCTAATGATAGATGTCCAACATCAATGATTTTCATTCCATCAAAGGATGGTATTTCCCACAACCCAATAGAGTACTCCAAACCTGAGGAAATCGAATTAGGTTTCAAAGTCTTATTAGAAGCCGTTTTAGAATATGACGAAAAGAGAACTAGTTAGATATAAGGTATATAAAGAAAACTAGAGGATCACTAGTTTGCATGAAAATTTGAAATGAGTATAGTTCTAGTGTAGCAATCAGACACCTTGAAAGCTAAAAATTTTTTTTTTTTTCAGGGTGACTTCACCAATTAATTTAATCTTCAATTGAGTGATTAGATCACGTCAACCTTGGAAACTTTTTCTTCTCCCCCTGTCCACCATAATTGACCCTTTCATATGAGGTTTCAAAATAGTTGAGAAGTCTCGTAATTTTATGAGCCGGAAGAGAGAGTATTTATTAAACCTTTACTTGATTACTAACATTGACTTCCAAACACACATGACCACTTATCTTATCAATAACGCAACAAATTTCCTAAATAGCGAAAATTGGAGATCTGTTCAGTGAAAGCATATACATTGACCAAGAGGAAAATTAATATATTTGTCCAAATAGACTCAGCTGTGTGCTTGTATTAATCTAAGCTTAGGGACAAGAAAAACTTTAGTTATTCATACTGAATTATATAAGTCTCTCTTAGTGATTAAAGATCCAAGTTAGTCTATACTATGACTTCAGTTGATTTAAAAAAAAAATCCCTTTCATGCAACTAATGAGTTCTTATCAAAAATCTTTAGATTGCTAATTGATTCGCATAATATCTTCAATTTATTATTGATTTAATTATGTCTGATGAGATCAGGCTCATTTTTTTTGGTCAAAAAATTGATTATAGCATTGCTCAAGCTAAGAATTTTTACACGGCATTCAATAACCTCAGATGCGCCTATTCTGCGCACTGATATCAGCTAGGATGCAGGACCAGTTCACACTAAAGGGTATCTCCACTGTACGTTTTACATGCAGGTGAAAAGCACACAAAAGTGGAATTGTATGAGAGATAAGTGATTGTTTATATAAGGCCATTTGCCTAATAAGATACATGATTTCATAATTAATTAAAGCTTGAATATTAATTGATTTTATAAAAATAGGTTAATTAATACTCAAGTAAGAGGTGCACCAAGAGTTTTGGAAATAATCATAACACCTTTATCTCATCAATTTAAGGACTATTGTCAAAAGTTCACTCTAACAACCATCAAAAATTGAGATACGTACACTATGGCTAAATTTACACAACTGCCAGTAATGTCCCAAATTCATGTGGATGATCTAAACATTGCCTCCATAATGTCGAACAAAGGTATTACTATTAACGTTGATCATGTTATGGACAATGATGAAGCAATGATTATGGCTTTTGGCTATAAGCAGGAATTTAAGAGAGAGTTTTCATTGTGGACTGTTTTTGCAGTGTCATTTTCAGTGTTAGGTCTCTTACCTTCTATAGCGGCAACTTTTGATTACCAGCAATTGGTATCGGGTATTTCACCACTACCTTGGTTGATCGGGGTTATTTTCGTATCCAGTGTCGCTTTTTCGTTAGCTGAAGTTGCGTCAGCATTTCCCGTTAGTTCTGGGACACCATATGCTGTCTCACAATTATCACCTCCAAAATATGCAGCATTTTTAACCTGGATGACATGTTGGGCAAATTGGATGTGCCAAATCACAGCAGCGATATCTGTTAATTATTCTGGAGCAAAAATGATCTTGGCATTAGTATCATTAAATAATGAATCGTTCATACCAACAAATGGTATTGCTTATGGACTAACAACAGGTATTCAAGTTATTCATGCCTTTATTTCTTGTTCACCCACAAAATGGTTAGCAACTTTTAATTCCTTGGGTACATCTGCTAACATAGTTTTTCTAGTTGTTGTATTTGTATTATTGCTAACATGTAATAATAGACTTGATATTTATGATCATTCAATTCCAAAATTTAATTCAAATAATGTGGCCTGGAGCTTTACAAATCAGACAGATTTTCCCATCGGTGTTGCTATTTTAATGTCTTTTTTAGGTGTCATTTGGAGTATGAGTGGGTATGATTCTCCTTTCCATTTAGCCGAAGAGTGTAACAATGCAAGTACAGCTGTTCCCCAAGCTATAATCATGACTTCCACTATTGGAGGGATGATTGGATTTCTATTCATGATTGCGATTTCATATACTTTAGTGGATTTGAGTGAAATTGCTAATGATCCTCAAGATTTAGGGCAACCGTTTGTTACTTATATGTCTCAATTTTTATCTAGAAATGTGGTCAACTCAACAACAGCGTTAACTGTTGTGTCTTCCTTTTTCATGGGTAGTTCTTGTATGTTGGCTGCTTCAAGGGTCACGTACGCCTATTCAAGAGACGGTCTTTTTCCTTTGTCAAAATTTTGGAAAATTGTTAACAAAAAAACCCAAACTCCCGTGAATGCCGTTTGGGTTAATTTTATTATAGGTCAATTATTATTGCTATTAATGTTTGCTGGTGACACTGCCATTGGTGCCATCTTCTCTGTTGGTGGTATATCAGGATTTATTTCATTCACAATGCCCACTCTTTTGAAAATTACTTATGCGAGATCAAAATTCCAGCCAGGTCCAATTCATTTGGGTCGCTGGTCGACCCCAGTTGGATGTGTATCGGTGTTATTTGTTGCTGTTATGATTCCAATACTTTGCATGCCATATTTAAAAGGAGAAAATTTGTCGTTGGATGAAATGAATTGGACAGTTGTTGTCTTTTTTGGACCATGGCTATTGTCTATAATTTATTACATATTGTTTGCTCACAAGTGGTACATTGGTCCAAAGAGTAATTTGGAGTCTAGTGATTTGGAATACAGGAAGTCTTTTGAAGTTTGCGAAGGTATGGATCGAAAAAGTTGAAACTGATAGCCAAAAATGTTATACAAAGTATGATCTATTGTTTAGCTTCGGTTTTAAATTTTTGTCTTTCTTCAATATACGGATTTTAAAAATACGCCGGTATAAATGTAGTTGACTCTCAAGTCGTTATGATAATTATATCTTAGGATTTAAGTTCCAGCATTATTTTGAAAATTGGGGATAAATTTCTGACTGAAGGGCAGATTCAAGGTAGCACTAGAAATATGTCTCCAACAAATAAAAAGCAGGAAAATGGTAGGACATGCATTGTATCAGATCATTAAATCAGAAAAACGGAGCTTATTCTTTAAAGAGCAACATCCCAAAACTTCCTTTTCAATTGAATATCGTAAACATCGCAACTGTTTAAGATCTTCGCTAGCGCAATTTTAACAGATTCTTTTTTTTTTCTTATTATTTGTGGAAATACATCAAGTAATGATAGAAGATAGAACTAGCTGTACTTTTTTCAGCAAGATAGGTGCTTGCAGGCACGGTGATAAATGCTCAAGAAGACATTCTAAGCCGACATCCTCAAATACGATACTCTTGTCGAATCTTTATGAGAACCCGAAACTCAATAAAAATAATGACGAGGAACTTAATCCCAAGCAAGTTCAACAACATTTTGATGAGTTTTATCGAGACATCTTTGTACGATTTGCAAATTTCGGAACAGTTAAGCAGTTGGTAGTTTGCGAGAATGAGAATAATCACTTGAATGGAAACGTATATGTGTGTTTTGAAAATCGAGATCTGGCCTCTGAAGCTACTATGCTGCTAAATCAGGAATGGTTTAATGGCCGACCCGTGCATTGTGAATTATCACCAGTGGAAAGCTTTCAAGAAGCAAATTGTAGAGCATATGAAACAGCCAGCTGCCTGCGTGAGTTTTGCAATTTCATGCATGTAAGGCACCCTTCAAATCAGGTGAAGCAAATTTTGATGACTGCTCAAGAGAAAACACATTTATTGAAGGAGTTGGAAGATTTAAATCACAAAAATGAACCTTTAGAAACTCATCAAGAGCCTAGATTGGATGCCGCGTTACTGGTTCAGCAATTGTTCGCCCAATAAAGACCAAGATACATAAAATTCAAAAATTTAATTAGCACTGAGGAAGTGGCGAACAAAGAAGGGGTGAAGAATAGGTTTTGTGAAATGCTCAATAGAGTGAAGTGAAGCTACTTATTACTCACGAGTCATATCATCAGTGAAACTAGCTTCTCCTTCAGGGGTACTGGATTGTTTAAAATATTACGCAGGCCGTAATGCAGTCATAATAATCTCTCTTGGGTTATGTAACTCTATTACTGCTAGCGTATATACGTCTATATAGGCCTAAATCATCTAGGCCCATAGGACATATTATACACTTTATTCGTGATAGTCTCTCCATATCCTTGCAGTCCACCGCAACGGACTACGATCAAATATAGCACCGACCCTGCTCTGATTCCATATGAATTTCAAGACCAGCTCTGGGCTATCGTCAAGTTACTGAAAGACACAAAGAGAATATTTTACTGATGCGAAGGGTAAAGCAACTGACTCAAACCCGTAGTATATAAAGTAAGCTAGTTCCTAGTTTAGTAATTTAAGGTAATTATTTATAATCTCTCGTATTTCGCAAATACTCATTTAGAGCTCGAATAAACAATAGTCACCACTACCAGTGGTTTTAGAACAATCGTAACACCAAATTAACTATCAAATCTAGATGGTGGTTAACCAACCTGATATCTAATCAATACGGTTTGGTCGCTAACCAGGAAGCGCCTATAACTTTAAACCGCTAACATTAAGAGACTTGGGTATAACATATAAAATCCAGAGGTTATCAAAATATTGGACCTCTAGCAACTTTAAATAAACTTCAAGTGATACCCAGTAAAGTTTTGAATTCTCAAATTATATGGTAATTACGCAAACTTATCGGAGACTTACGGAAATTTGTCAAACGATTGTCTTACATTGCCAATTGGTTGGGTCTTTTCATGGCTGCGAAAGTGAGTATCATCCAGTGTTCCATTCAAAAACTGGCCCATTTACACTACAAAAAGCTTTAATTTAAAACGACACACCAGGAAGCTTAGTAATTATTTGAATCTTGTCAGCAATTTTCCTCTGAGAATCTTTTGCCAACAGTTCCTAAAAGAAATCTGAAAACAGCTTACCCCAAATGGTTTGCTGCTCTTGTACTCGAAATGATACAATGCATATTTGCTTAAGATTTTTGTGTTCTTTGACTCAATCCATGAGCTTAATAGAATTTGGCAAATTCTATCAAGATTTTATGCGCTATAGTCTTGAGCATTTCAAATTTCTTACTAAGCACTTTACTTGAACGAATTCGCATGTGACTGAAGTATTAATTGAATAATAGTTTTGCTCACCGAATATTATCAATTTATGTTTAATGAAACTTTTACCCTTCCACAAACCCACGCATAATGTGAGTTACATACTTGGAGCGCACGTGTTACGACAACCTTTTCACTCGCGATATCTTAGTTGGAAAGCAAAAACTGAAAATAAAAATATAATGGGAAACTCCAAACTTGATAGTAATGAGGACGCTCTGTTGAGTGGAGAAATAGTCGTGGACAAGAAGAATAACAAAGCCAATGAAATTAGAAATTTTTCTTTAGAAAATCCTCACCAAGAGTACATCCATATTGACCAAGGTAACAGCGTGCAGTCTTCACATATTTATGATAATATTAGTGTTGAGAATGAAAAGCACACACACAGCCACAACAAAATGAATCATTCACATACTTCTGATGAGCATTCTCATGAGCATTCCCATAGTCTTTTTCATACTCATAGTCATTCTCAACCAAATGAACTTCTAGTCACCAATAAGTCTTCGATTTTAACAAACCCTGCAGTTCGTATAACATGGATAGGGCTTCTCGTTAACGTTGCGATGGCCATTTCTAAAGGTATTGGAGGAGTCTACTTTCACTCACAGGCACTAGTAGCAGACTCTATCCACTCAGTATCAGATATGGTTGCCGATTTTCTTACGTTGGCAACGGTTAATGTCGCTTCTAAAGTTGGGTCGCCCACAAATTTCCCTCTAGGTTACGGTAAAATTGAAACTGTTGGATCCATTCTTGTGAGTAGTGTTTTGTTGTTTGCAGGTGTTTCTGTCGGCTGGTCATCTCTACTTCAAATTTTTGAATACGCTTTACCTGCTTTTATTTATGATTACGTTTCAATGATCGAAATTGGTCATTCTCATAGCCATTCGCTTACTACAGAATCTCATTCTCATGGTCATTCTCATAGTCATGCGCACGCTCAATCACATTCAAATTCTGCTAGTTTGGATCAACCAATCGATGTGGCTTATAAATCTCCCAACATCAATGCGGCCTGGATTGCAGGTGTATCCATTATTGCTAAAGAATTGCTCTTTTATAAAACTTTAAAAGTTGCTGAAGAGACCAACCTGAAAGTCCTTGTTGCAAATGCATGGCATCATAGAGTTGATTCATTGACATCTTTGGTTGCATTATTCACTGTAACTGGTGGAGTTTTATTCAACTGGGCATGGTTGGATGCCGTGGGTGGTCTTTGTGTGTCAATTTTAATTATAAAAGCTGGCTGGGGTACCTTTAAGAGCTCTTTCTATGAGTTAATTGATAAAGGCGATACACCGGGCTCTCCCGAATATGATAAGATATATCTCAATTTAACTCTGAAATTAGCTTCAAAACCTGAATTCAATAAGTTTCGTTTAGAAACCTTGCTGGTTGTCCCTTCCGGTGCCAACACTAATATTTTCATTTCTTTGGTAACTGATCTGTTACTGCTTAAAATCGCAGAGCTAAATTACGTGGAGGACTCTTTAACCGATATGATTAAAACTGACAAATTTGTTAGAAATGTTTATATTCTGTTTCGCCACTACAATGCAGATGTGGATAACTGATTGGTTCAAACTTAAATTTTCCAAAGTTTTTGGCTTGAACAAATTCCCAAAAAACGGTTTCAAACAAGTTAGAATTCATGCTTGTTATTTGTGGATTATTTTAATTAAAATGAAATGGCCCAAGTTTCTGTAGTTTTGGAAATGGGAAGACTTGGCAACCAGAAGCCAAGAACGAAACTTAACCCATGACTTATCCTTATTGAACTGCACAGTTTTGCTGAAAATGTTCACCTTATTCATCTTATATTTAGGCGAAGGAAATTTAGTCGTTACAAAAAATAAACAGTATAGTATAAGAGTATATTCAAAGTTAAATCAGAATTGCAATAAATAATCACAATTAGTAATTAAAATTGTTTTGCATTTTTGAAAGTCTCAACCCATCACCAAAATATATTTCACAATAAAAATCCATATGTTAAATAAATTTCAAGTAAAAATCTATGATAATAATAACACAATCTTGCTTTTAACCAACAATATATAAAGGTAATCAGGTCAAATTTTTATCATTATTTAAGAAGATATAGGTTGAGGAAGTACAAGGTCCATTGCAATACTTAATTCTCTTCCAGAAAATAATTGTGTAAACCAAAAGGTATGAAACGATGAGAGCACTGTTCAAGAATTAAAGTTAGCAGACTTTTGTGCCGTTTATATATGCATAAGATATCTTAACTTTGGGTAGTTTTTTTGCATTCGAGTTCTCAAGGATTTTAATATCATTAGGAATATGTTTTGTATCAAAAATAATTTCAATGTTTCCCGCTATTATAAACTTTTGCAGATCTACAAATTGTTGATTATCAAGATTATACTAGCGTTTAAAAGAGAGTTAAGACTACCCCTTAGCAGAAAAGTCTTATATTTTGGCTATATACATCACTTCCTTTTTGGTTCGCCCTCAATAAATTTCAAAATTTCTGCAACAGACTTGTTAGCTAATTCAGGGTCAGATTGAATAACTTTCTTTGATTGTGGTCTGTATTTAACAGGCACCTTTTTAGTTTTCGGAGGAGCGGTTTTCAATTGACTCTGAGCATCAACAAACTCCAAATATTTTGTAATGTTATCAATGTACTTTGAATCCTGTTTGATTATTGGATCGTTATAATTAAGCGTCTTTTTAAAGATTTCAACTGCAGTGGTAAGATACTCTAAGGAATCTTTGAAGTTGTTCGAATTCAATAACAACATGGCAATGGATCTGTAAATAGAAGCTGTAATCTCGGAAATCTCCCCATGAATTCTAGTTGAAATTTCCAAAGCAGATTGGTACAATTTCTTGGCTGAGTCGTACTGCTTTGACTTTGCCATTGTATCAGCCAAATTATTTAATGTTGTCACTAAAGTTGGATGATCCGGTCCAAAAACACTAATCCAATTTTTGATGGCCTGCTTATACAATTTGAAGGAATTGACAAAGTCATTTAATGTTGATTCATAATAAGCTGAATTCATATAAGCTGTAATCGTATCATAAGAATCAAAACCATTAGTTCTTTCCGAGATAATAATCGCCTTCCGAGCTAAAAATGCTGCTTGGAATTTTAATCCCAATTCAGCGTAAACTTGTGCGATTAATGTATATAATGATACTGTTTCAGAAGTGACTATTCCATAAACCTGCTCTTGTATACCCATCAACTCATTAAATAATGATATACCAGTTTCTGTATCTCCTTGGATAATGTGGGCTCTGGCGGTTTGAAAAATTTCATCTATAATTGCTGACTTATAGTTGGAATCCTCAATAATCGGAACAAAGTTAACAACATCTGAGCTAATAAACGTAGTTGATCGAGCTTCTTCTACAAAAGTAACAGTTTTGATTTTGTGGCTGCTCTTTTTCTTTTTATTTTTCTTAGAGTTCTGAAGTTTGACCATACTTTCAGGCTCCTTTATCTCTGATTTGGCTAAGTTGGCTTCAAATTTTGACTTTGTGAAACAATAGTCTTGAGATTTCCATTGAATACCAAATTTAATTGCAATTTCTCTAAGCAATTGATTTGATGAAATATTCAAAACCCAGTTTTCAGATAGGGTATATCTAAATCTGATGTTAACTTCCTTCTCAATCATTTGTTGGACATCTTTACAGCCTAAGTTGAAGAACTCACGAGAATTTGAATTAGCAAATAACTCAGAGTCCTTGCTCAAGGAAACTGATGGGAATTCATTGACATCTTGTCCTAATAAACAATTGTGAAAATGAGCAACAACTGATGGCATAAGATAAATTTGGATGTGACGAGAAACTTTACGCAAAACGTGCTTCGAAGCTCTCGCAATCATTTCTTGTATTGCCACCTTAACTAGAATTTTGAAGTTTGCGATGGTTGGTTCAAGGGTTATCTTGTGGTCTTTCTGTTCCTCTTCTGCTTCCTTCTTCGTCTCGTCTTCTACCTCTGGGTGAGAATTTTCCGTTGGTTTGCCTTTGGACTCCGAGAGATCCTTGTTCTTGTCTTCTAACGCTCTCATTTCATTCTCTTTGACTTTTTCTTGAACTTTTTTTTCAGCAGCATTGATTCTTTTGTCACATTCGTGCACAATATATCCCAAATACCTCATGTTAATTCCTCTCTTATGTAAAGAATTTGTCAAATTTGAACCATCATATGGAGAAACTGAAGTTGGGATTTCATCCAAATATTCCCCAATCACAACTTTAATGAAATTTGATAATTCTCTGATTTCATTCTGATCTGCTTTTGAATTATTATCCAAAGAATATGTATCTGGATTGAATAAGAAACGGTCAGTAGGAACCTCAGCTTGCGGCTCTTTAGTCATATATTGGGAAATTTGACGTTTCCACCATTCGGCAACTAATTCATGTCTGATAAGAGATTCACCATGTGGATACGACAAAGCTTCTGAAGGGTTGAAATTACTTTCGATGAAGTTAATATCACGAGGAACTGTTCTATATAAATCAATAACATACTTCCTTCCATCAGAGCCTTTGATACCTTTTGTATCTTTAGATACGACCAAATTAACCTTTGTATCATTTAATTCGACACTATGCTGCTTTAAATGAAAAGCTTCCGCAATTTGTTTCAATGGTTCCTCAAAAGATGGATCAGAAACTATTCTCGAGTTATCACTTGATAAACCATATGAGACTTTCTCTTCTTCATCAATAACGTTGAAGATTCCTGGAATTGGCGCTTGACAAACAATTCGTCTACCCATGAAATCGACAATACAAGAAACTAATGAATGAATGCCCAGTATATCGATACGGTTCAAGATTTTAATTGCAGAAAGGTCCTTATTTGAAGTGCATCTTGAGGCCTCAACCCCTCCTTCAAAAACATCAGAAGTGGTTTCGCCTGAGGAGTAAAAAATCCCATTCTTCAAAAATATTTGTTTTTCATTATCTTCACTTGGATCCATTGCTGTTAAATTACCTTTGATGATATTAATAGCAGTCGAAGTCGCAGTTCTAGCGAAGTCGCCCAAATGCTTGTGAATAATTTTCTCCTTTAAAATTCTTTCTTGAAACGTGGTGTTTGGCAATTCACGAATTGATTGGATATCTTCGTTCCAGTCACGAATAATCTCAGTGCCATCAACGCCATTGTTGAGTAATGGTAATTGAAATCTTGATAAATCAGGTGTTTGTGTCACATCCGGGTCAACTAACCAAGGTGATGATAAAGTTGAATTCGACAACAAGTAAGTTTCAGGGTGCTGGCTTGAATCACTAAATGTTTGCTCATTCTTCAAAATAACTTCAGTAAATTTCTTTGACAAAACTTTTAAAAGATTAAATAAAATGTAATCCTTGTAGTAAACACCCTTTTCGGTGATCAAAATATTTGGGTTGAAATTGGTGGATGAACTTTTGTTGACGAAAAACCCAGAAAAATGGCAAGTTATATGATAAATTTCATTTTCAAGAGTTTGTATGATCAAATAAAGAAGATCACCTTTGGTTCTTTGATTAGGTGGTACACTCCATTGAGAAACACTAAGTGATCTGATCGGAGTTACTAAATCTTGGTCAATATTCCTAAAATTTGAATGCAGTGCAAACTTGATACCATCGAACAAACTTGTTATATCATCAGAGATGCTGACAAGTTGATCGAGAGCCTCGCTTGAAAGTTCATTGTCACCGTTGTCTTCTTTTTCTCCTCTAGATTCTTCACCATGATTAGATACTCTTAAGTCACTTAAATCCAAATCATTGAACTTGCTTGCACCAGCATTTACTCCAAATTCACCACTGACACGATCAAAATAATGAAACCCAATACTATCTCTTAATTTCGTAATTTGCTCATAAACCAGAGCCAAATTATAGACTTTCTCCGTAACTAACACTTTCAATTCAATGATATCAGTATTTTCACCATTTTGCTCGAGAATATCTCCAAAAGTATCCATATCATCAAACCTTGAAATACCTCTATCACCAAGCGAAATGTCATAGTTTGTGAGGTTTCTTGTAGTTGGCAAAATTGATAATGCTTGCTTCAAGTCATTGACAGTTTCTCCTAACAGTGATGGGATTTCTAATGCCTCATTTGTTTGGGAAACACATTCAGGGAGTTTGATTTTCAACGTGATTTCCTTTGGTTCGTTGATTTCCTTAGGCTCAGTCATGATGAAAATTTTTGAAAAATGAAGGACTGCACAAATCTATTTGAATCAAAAATAGATGAGACTTTCCAAGTAAAGTGAAGCCGTCACTGTTCTTGCTCTGAATTAATCTCTTATATCTTCAAAGCAAAACGCTTTTTTGATGGTTAGTATTTTAGCTCCCGTTACTTCAAAAGGGAGCCATTTTAGAATAGCGTATCATTCCCTTCTTGTTCGAACTCAACAATATTGTAGAGACGCACAATTTGAAGTACGAGCTTATTCACAGTGAGATAAATTTTCAATATGCCAACATCACAGCGTTGAGAGTTGCATCTTGGATGAAGAGCTAATTTTTTGAATCGCTGAAAGAATTACAACTTACCTTAGATCTTAAAATAGATTAATTTATTTTCATACAATTAATTTCTGGCCTCAATCCATTTGCTTTTAAATATTTATGTTTTTGCTAGAAAAAGTTATTGTGAGTCAATTGATTAGTGTTTGGTTGTTTTGTATAGGAACTCGAAGTCAACCAAATATTCGTTCAAAGACCAGGTTCAGAATCTCAATCTCTCGTTATACTGTTTGATTTTCATGAAAAAATGGTAGACTGTATCCATCTGAGTACTAACTATAAGTGATACATGAGAGACGTAGCACATATATACAGTAAATCACCCACCACTTCTCGTCACAGTTATTGACAAATTTACTGCACGAAAGAACAGTGCGACTTAAATTTTGTAAATTTTTTCACAGAAAGAAGTTGTATCGATTCTGCTACCTGCGTAAAAAATTGCTATCTGTTAGCGGTATACGGTAAATGGTTAATATTAGGTCATATTACCTTACTTTCCTACGCTATTCATGACTGCCGGTGCAGTCATGCCTAGTGATTAGGTAACTTAGGCCACAGGCGTGCCCATAAGGTACCCACCCGGTATCCCTATGTGCTCACCGAAAAATCCAGTTGTCCTCTCGGGCTCCCTTGAGATTTCAACCTGCAATTTCTCACGAGATTGCTCAGTGTTGTATTCACAGGCACTGACCCTCCTATTTGTTGGTTAGTTATTGTGACATAAATTGCCACTGTAAAAGTTAGATCACATGACTCTTATCCTTAGAGTATATATAGTTAGCTAACTCCGGTATTTAGAAATCGATGTTGATTTTGTTTTGATTAGTACGCCTAATTGATATTATCTTCCGGGCCCCCAGAGACCGTCCGAAAGACTGGTATCCTGCCATCTAGTGGTTTGAGATTACTCCCACAGGATAATTTCTATTACACCTTCATGCTTCCACATATCGTAATACCTGAGATACCCATCTCCCCTATACACTAGATGCCAGTTTCATGAATACTATCTCCAACCTACAATAAGTTTGAACCAATCCCCCAATTGTCCCAACCAGGCAAAGCATTAAGTACTAATATACCGGTATTTACAGCTAACAAATAGCAATAGATCGATGAAATTGTGATTTATCGAGCTAATTATAGTCGCATTAAATCATCGAATAGTAGTTGGGTTGTGTAATCATCCTTTTCCCTGGTTTGCTTCAAAACCGGGTTGTTTTTTTTTCAAGTAAGAAGTGTTCTTGTTATTAAAGTTTGAAAGATATTCTTTCGCCAATTACATGCAATATTTAATCTGTTACCATCAGAGTATACTGCATAAATTGGCGTGATCAAGTTACATTGGCTTTTAAAAAATTGTTTTCCGACATGCTTTTGGTGCATGTGGGGTGGGTCTGTGCAACTAATTGAAACAACACTTAAAACTAGCTGTTGTTTTCCTTTTTTTAATGAAATAGTTTTTCAATTTTCTTCTTAGTTTCAAGATAGTCCATTTCTCATTAATTTGGTAACTTTACCCATTTGTCTACGCTTTAAACTCAATCTAAAACTTTTCACTCATATATACATCCCGTTTATGTAAATAAAGATAAATAACCTTTTGCAACTACTTATCTTGTAGTAACATTTCTTTGATTTAAAGCCCACAGCTTTATTTTCGCTCCAGTATGTTTTGTTCGCTAATTTGGATAATAGTCTCAGTAAGACTTTGTTCCGCCAACTTTCATAATGCTGAACCTTGAAGAAACACTCGAACTGGCCCAACCCACAATCAATAATCTCCCATTGGAAATTCTTATTCAGGTATTCTTTCACCTTGATCCGATACAACTTAGCAATGCCCGACTTGTGTGTAAGAGGTGGAACTTTGCTGTCTCTGACAAATTTACCTGGATCAACTCGTTTCGTAATAAATTCAACACACCATCCACGTTTCCCAGCGTTAGTGGATCAAATCTTTGGATGGTTGAATATTTCTCTAGGTTGGCAATATTAAAAAAATGGAATAAAGGAGAAGCCTTTCATAGAACATATCAAATGATTAATAATAGTTACCGTCACGTTGATAGCGCATTGGCCCTTTTCAACTCAAGTGGCAAAGTCTTAACATATAACAGGCGTACTGGTGATATTTCAATATGCAGTGTCGAGAATGGCAGAAACCAAAGCTTTATCTATGGAGAAGGACTGATGCTGTATGATTTGAATTGGAGCTACTTAGCAATGGGGCAAGTTGATGGTAAAATTTGCATAAAAAATCTCGTAAATTCTTCTTCAACTGGATCTTCTTCAACGTATTTCTTTGGTGATACGGGACTCTCATCAATTACTTGTGTTTGTTTGAACAAAAATGATCGGTTAGACAAGTATAAATCCAAACCAGATTTGATTACAGGTTCGTCTTCTGGGCAAGTGAGACTTTGGAATCTCAATGGAGTAATATTTGGAGCATTAAACATTAAGGGCGCGATACTCAATATCGAGAGTGATTTCAAATCCTATGTGGTTTTAAACACGCCTAAGAAATGCTACATTGTAAACTTTTCAGACATGTCAATCCTTAAGGAGTTTGAATTGGAAGAGCAAGTTATAGTCGATGATGAGACCATTCAAAATCCTTCTTACTACTTTGGAATCCCAAATTATTCTCATAGAAATTATCTTCATGTCGACTTCAGTGATTTGAACATCGTCATATCATACAAAAAACATATACATGCCTATAATTTTAAATATTTACCGGATTTAAAGCACAAGCAACTAATTCTCGAAGAAGGTATACAAATTTTACAAGGCAAACTTCAATCTCAATCCAGAGGTGCCAGAAACGTCCAAGTTGCAGGAGATGATGGTATATTGTATGCAAATGTCTTGAGTGATGGTCGAGTTATTGTATGGAGTGTGCGTGATTATTCTTCCCATGAGATCTCATTACATTGCACAATATCAGCATCTTTTAACAAGTACGTACCTGATGCGCCACGCAATCACATACTGCCTGTAACGGCATTAGAGTTGAACAGTTCAATTATAGCGCTTGGAGGTTATAATGGCTTTGTTTACGTTCACAATGTCTACACAGGAGCACTAATAAAGGAGGCTTCAATCAAAATTCCTCAAAAATATAGACACATGCATACTGAGGTTATTCCTGTAAATCGCATCATTTTAAATCCCAATCAACGCGATGCTCTGGGTGTTATAGTTTCTGGAGATATTGTTCAGTACTTTCAATTTGGTAGCAATTCTTCGATTTCCTCAATCCTGGATGGTGCACCAAAGAAGAAAAACACGTTTGGCCTTAGAAAGTCACTGAAGGCTAATATTCAAGATCAGGTTGATGCTTTTGATAATGATCAATGGATCGAAAAGGAAAGAAAGAAATTATTCGAAAAATATAACGGTACTGAAAACGATGAAGAGGATGAGTTGTCGATTGCTTTGGCATTGAGTAAAAGTGTTGATACTGAGGGTGAGTTAGAAACAGCTATTCAAGAATCTAAAAGGATTCATCTTGAGATGACAGGCTACTTGCAGAGACAGACGTCTGAAGATGAGGATATAGAATTGCGAAAAATATTAGAGTTATCCCTTTTAGAAAATTGACTCAATAGTTAAAAATAAAGGAAATTATGCCACTCATGAAATCATTGGGAACCTTTTCAGATTTACCACATTAGTGTACGCAAAGAAGTTACTTATTGCCATAAGTATGAAGTTTATATTAAATTTCGTACTTTTATAGTTCGATTGCAATATATGCACTAATTTGGGTAATCAAAGATAGTTTAAGAATTTAGATGTTTTCCATTACTTTGGAATCTGAAAATTCTCAATTTCTACCCTACTCTGTTAAGCTATTGGTAACGGCTTGTCTTTAAAACTTGAAAAAGTTGCAATGAGTGATATTGGATAACATTAGCTCTGGACTGAAGTTGATTTTTATAGACTTGGAAACTTAGTCATATGTAAATCAAATTATATGATAGAATTTACTTGTTTCGGTTGCAACACCATAAGAAACTATTATTTATTTTTCAATGACTTCAGCTGTTCACAAGCTAGGACTCACAACGAGTGAATTTCTAGGGCAGGTGTTGAGACAACGTTCTCCTTTTAAACTAAAAAACTAAGCATAATCAGAATTACGAGCATCTATTCTTGAAAAAAGTTGCCGGTAAACTCTACCGAGACTGCTCGCGGGGTTACCTGGTGAGGGTGCCCAAAAGGATTTGAGTAGTTTTTTTGATGAGTGGAGATCAAGAGCCAAAAGATCTCCGGTGGCTCAAATTTTATCTGTTAGTGTCTTATTTATGGTTCTTTGGTTGTTACGATAGGTGGGAACTCATTGGCTAGGAGCTAGTTAGCTTGTCAGCATCAGAACTGGGTCGCGTGCATAAAGTGATGAAAAATAGTATAAGTCTGGATCTAATTTCCTCTGTTTTGTCAAAAGAAAAAAGAATCTTAATACTGTAGTCTTGGCTTCAGCGGTCAATTTCAACCTTCATGTGCAGAGTCCGATGATACCTTTCACCTAGCGTTGGAGAAAGCGCATTAGCCAACATCAAAATGGAACGAAAAAAACAACTATAAAGAGGTAATTGCTTGAATATTAGGGGGAAACTTTTTTTCTCGTTATTCGTGGAAGTTAATGTCGATGTGGCGCAGAATAACAAGCGGTACCAATGCTAACCAGGTGAGTCAGCATTATGTGATAAAATAACTAGCTTATCGTAGGTTAAGTACCTTGCCTTCGGAATTATGATAGCTAGTAACGGAGGAATCGTTAGCTCTCTAAGTTAGTGGACTATATTTCCTGAATTTCTCATAAGTCCGCTATATTTTCCACGGATAACATCTTCTGTGAAAATTTTGCCATGTTGTAACAAATTCCGTAATTTGGTACGTTTCATAATCCTTCATCGGTTGTCAAAAAGCAGTTCGATAGCACCTTTAGTAAAAACCACTCTGAGAGCGACTCCAGTTTGGAGTAACGTGATTTTCTTCGCAGCCCGAAACCCGGAAAGTATTACGATGAACTGGCCAGTGCAAATTATTTTGACTGTGAGTCAACTTATTGGCCTTCTCTTATTCTATAGCGGCTTTTTTCCCTCTAAAGTCGTTATCCCTGGTGTTAGCACCTTTGATGGAAGCTCCCCGTTCACCAATGATGTGCAATACGACAAGGTAGTGTTAATGGTCGTCGATGCCATGAGGTCGGACTTCTTCTACAGTGAAGACTCAGAGATGAAGTTTCTTCACTCGCTAATTAGAGATGGCAAAGCTTTGCCATTTACTGCATTCCTGAATCCTCCTACGGTAACTTTACCTCGATTAAAGGGTATCACTACTGGAGGCACGCCGAGTTTTTTAGATGCAATCCTTAATATTGCTGACGATAAAGATAACACGCAGGGCATGGACTTCCAAGACTCATGGGTAACTCAATTCAAAGCAAAAGGTAAAAATATTAACTTTTATGGTGATGATACTTGGCTCAAATTATTCCCCAATGTTTTTACAGACTCAGAGGGTACTAATTCATTCTTTGTGAGTGACTTTACCGAAGTCGACAACAATGTTACGAAACATTTAGACTTTCAGTTGAGCACGAACTCTAGATGGGATGGACTTATATTACATTACTTAGGATTGGATCATATCGGTCACAAAGGAGGACCAAATTCCGTGTATATGAAGCCAAAACAAAGAGAAATGGACTCGATATTACAAAAGATTTATCAAAATGTCGACTCAAGCACACTCCTAGTGTTGATGGGCGATCATGGTATGAATGAAGTTGGTAATCATGGGGGCTCTGCAGCCGGTGAAACGAATCCTGGCTTGGTATTTATATCATCAAAATTTAATGCAAAACAAGATTCACCTTTATCTCCCAATGATGAATACAAGTTCTATGATTTCATAAATCAAATCGACTTGGTTCCTTCATTGGCTGCTTTATTGAACTTTCCTATTCCACAAAATAGTTTGGGCGTGATCATTCCAAATATTCTTAAATTATGGCCTACATCTCAACAATCAGAAGTCTTGATTGAAAATTGTAAACAATTGATCAAATTGTTTGAAGCCAAATATGGAAATCTGAACCCAAAATATTCAGAGATTTATTCCCTCTCCGAAAATTTGGAAAACACTAATGACGTTGAAAGAATTTATCAATTTCTATATAAGGTCCAAGACATTTTAGCTTCTTCAGCCACAAATTACAATTATACAAATATATTATATGGGATGACCTTGATTCTGTTCTCTACTTTAATATCTTTGGTGATTTTCTGGAAAACTACATTCTCGACTACAAAGGCCATATCATTACAATTCTTAGGCTTATGTGCTGTTTATTCCATTCATTTCCACGGGTCGTCTTTAATTGAAGAGGAGCATCAAATTTGGTGGTTCATCACAATCTCGTATATGGCTTTATTCACCATTAACTTTAAACCAAAAACTAAATACTTATTGATCTGTTTGTTTTGTATTCGTCTCATCAGATCATGGGCAAACTCCGGTCAAAAATTCTTTAGTAAGTGGACCTTTGGCTCGTATTTATTGACATCAAACACTGATTTATTATGGGCTCTTATTATTTTAACGTACATTGTGGTATCGTTATTAATATACGGTCAGGGTGGAATCTCTAGATATAGTTCACAAGTGAATATGACTAACTTTGTGTCAATATTCATGACTGCTTCCATATCCTTGCTGTTCAAGCTTTGTCAATTTCATAACGATGGTCATCAATTACCGTGTTGGATTCAGTGGTACTTCATATGGGTCCTCAACAAGTTTAACATTTTCATTGATCCTATTATTGAAGTTGATACAGAGCTCAAATTTAAACTTCAAGAGGTTATTATACAGTTATCTCAAGTGTCTGTCTACTTTTTATTGACGATGATATTAATTAGATTTATCGCCGGAAAATTTTTGCTCATGAGAGGAACAACAACTGATTTCACCAATATGATTACATTGTATTTGATTCACCAATCTAGATTCGAGAATATACCGGTGTTTCTTGTTTTCGGATTGCTAAAATTCGCCACGACTAGGATTATTTTGGAACCGAAGTCAAAATTTGGCTCAAATATTAATCAATTGTTATTGTTGATATCAATTTTTACTTTATGCATACAAAATCTCTCATTCTTTTCATTAGGTGGAACTAATCTGCTCGCAACTGTGGACTTATCAAATGCTTATAATGGAATTAAAAAGTACGATATATTCTTTGTGGCACTCGAGACTTTTATATCAAACTTTGCAGCTCCTATTTATTGGTCTTTTTCGCTGCTTCAAATGATTTTTGAACCTCTGTTGGTTGCTTTCGAGGAACAGCAAGTTTATTTACAACCATTGAAGTATAAGGTCCTTTTGGTGAAGAGTAAAATACTTTCATTATTTTATGGCGTTAGTGCTGTTATGCTTCTTGCATCATGCATCAATTTAAGGTTTCACTTATTTATATGGACCGTATTTTCTCCAAAGTTATTGTTTTTTAGTGTCTGGCTGATATTAATGAACGTACTTGTTGATATGCTCTTAGGAACGTTAATTCTAGCAGGCAGTGACTAATAAGATCCTAAACTGATATGAAAATGCATATTT
>JAKUAJ010000127.1:0-11190 GCA_030562865.1 Kodamaea lidongshanica (nom. inval.)
TGTGAGTGAGTATTATGTTTGGCAGAGATTAACTTGTTAAGTCGTTCGCTCCAGTGCTGCTTCGCAGCAGTTTATACATTCTGTTAAGTCGCTTCACTCCAATGCTGCTTCGCAGCAGTTTTTACGTTCTGTCAAGTCGCTTCGCTCCAAAGCTGCTTCGTAGCAGTTTGTACATTCGGGGAAGTCGCTTCGCTCCAAAGCTTCTTCGCAGCAGTTTATGCATCCTGGGAAGTCGCTTCGCTCCAGTGCTGCTTCGCAGCAGTTTATACATTATGTCAAGTCGCTTCGCTCCAAAGCTGCTTCGCAGCAGTTTATACGTTGTGGGAAGTCGCTTCGCTCCAAAGGTGCTTCGCAGCAATCTATGCATCCTGGGAAGTCGCTTCGCTCCAAAGGTGCTTCGCAGCAGTTTATACGTTGTGGGAAGTCGCTTCGCTCCAAAGGTGCTTCGCAGCAATCTATGCATCCTGGGAAGTCGCTTCGCTCCAAAGCTGCTTCGCAGCAGTTTATACGTTCTGTTAAGTCGCTTCGCTCCAATGCTGCTTCGCAGCAGAGTGAGTGCGGGAGTTAGTTCGTTCGTGAATGCGTGAGTCATGGTTTGATGTTCACCTGTAGCTGAGTTAGTGAAAACACCTAATCGAATCTCTTTTCATTTACACAATACCAGCAAAACGCTTGTATTCATCCTTTTATACTTGTGATCGATATCTCCTAATGATCGGTGTTTCCTCGTAATCGATGTCTCATAATGGTTAATATCTCCTAATGATGGATATCTTAAAGTCATACATATTTTATTAAAAGATTTCGCAACTCACTCACTTGCTAAGGCTCATATTTTTACTCACGCACTCACTCACTCGCTTCGCTCGTAGTTTGTATGATATCATACCTCTCAAATAAATAGCTCACCTTCACTTTGATGTCAAAGGCTGCAAAATGTCAATTTTGTTACATATCTAGTCAACTCCATTTGACAATGGATGGGTTTTCTTTACTTGAACAGGGGTATGCTTGATATTGAATGAAACGAATGAATAGTACTGCGAAGCAGTACTATGAGTGCTTGATATTGAATGAAAACGAAACAGATGAATGATTGAGTGAGTGATTGAGTGAGTGATTGAATAGTAGTATTCCCAATGGAAGGAACTGTGTTTAGTATAGTGAATACGAATATAGTGATTCGTGGGTGTTAATAGTGTAAACTAAAATCAACAGATAAGTGAGTATATGATGTATTCTACATAGAGAATACGATCCGGGATATAATAGCCCAACTGGAAGGTCTGGGTGTATTATATAACAATAACTCTCACTCTCGCACTAACTAACTCACTCACTCGCTACGCTTGTTCGTTCGTGCTCGTTCGTTCGTTTTTCTTAATTTTCCTCAAAATAATAAAAAAACAACTACACTCACTCATTTACTCACTCACTCACTCACTCACTCACTCACTCACTCACTCACTCACTCACTCGCTACGCTCGTTCGTGAGTTCGTTCGTTCGTGTTCTATTAAAACTCCCCCTTCTTATCTAAATCATCTCTACCTAAAACAGAATCCAAAATCCCCGAAGCAGCAGCAACCAATCCCAAAAATGGTCTGGAAGGATCCAAAACCTTTGACAAATACTCTGGGTGATATTGAGTACCAACAAAAAACTTATGATTAGTCAATTCCAAAACCTCCATTCTGGATTCAGTTTCATCTTTACCAATAAACTTCAAACCTTTTGATTCGATTCTGTCAATCAACTTTGGGTTAACTTCATATCTATGTCTGTGTCTTTCCATAACTTGGTCAGCACCACCATATAATTTTCTCAAGATTGACCATTCTGAATCCTTGACGAATTTTGTAGCGTGAATACCTAATCTCATGGTACCTCCCAATTTCACTTGATCGACATCTGGCATATACACAACGGAAGCTGATTCTTGGTCAGCTTCAGGATCAAATTCCATAGAAGTCGAACCTTGAATACCCAATACATTTCTAACAAATTCAATAACGGCAATTTGTAATCCAAGACAAACACCCAAATATGGAATATTATTCTCTCTTGCATATTTAGCAGCTGATATCATACCTTCAATACCACGAGATCCAAAACCTCCAGGTACCAAAATCCCATCAGCTTGACATACATGATGCCATGCTTTATGATAATTAGATAAATTTTCTGATTTAGCAGTTTCTTCTAAATCAGTTGATTCAACCCATTCAATCTTTAATCTTCTATTACAACTCATAGATGAATGTTCTAAGGCTTTAATAACCGATAAATAAGAATCTTTTAAATGAGTATACTTTCCAACAAGAGCAATAGTAACGGTTTCAAAAGATCTATCATGATCAGAAGTTAAAATTTTCCATTTAGTTAATAATTTATCACCTCTAATAATTGCTTCATCACTTAAATCAGCAATTTTTAATTTCTTTTTTAAGAAATCCATTTGCTTTTGCTCTTTTAATAATAAAGGAACATGATAAGTTGAATTAACATCATAAACATTAATAACTTGTTCTGGACCAACATGACAAAACATTCCAATTTTTTCAATAGTACTAGGTTCTAACTTTTCTTGACATCTACAAGCAATCATATCAGGTGATAAACCTAAAGATCTTAAATCTTTAATAGCAGCTTGAGTTGGTTTTGTTTTTTGTTCTCCATGAATAACTGGTACAAGTGATACATGAATTAATGCAAAATTTTCACTACCAACTCTAAATTGAAATTGTCTTAAAGCTTCAACAAATGGTGCACTTTCAATATCACCAACTGTACCACCTAATTCAATAATACAAATTTCTGGTTCTAATCCTGTATCATCTACTGGAATTTTAGCAACTCTTTCAATCCAATCTTGAATAGCTCCAGTAACATGAGGTACAACTTGAACTGTTTTACCAAGATAATCTCCTTTTCTTTCACGTTCTATAACATGTGAATAGATTTTACCTGTTGTAATATTATGATTTTTGGTTAATGTTATATTAAGGTAACGTTCATAATTACCTAAATCCAAATCAACTTCTCCTCCATCATTTAATACAAAACATTCTCCATGTTCAAGTGGTGACATAGTACCCGCATCGATATTCATATATGGATCAATCTTGATTGACGTTACCCTTAACCCAAGTGTCTTAAAAAGTAACCCTGTAGATGATGCTAACACTCCTTTACCAATCCCGGATATCACTCCTCCAGATACAACAACGTATTTCATTCTTTTAATCAATTATCAATTTATCTATAAAGAGAACTTACAATTCCTGCCCTCTTAAATCACAATTTTAAGCGGAAAGAAAGGAAGGGGAATGCAGCGACCTCAGCTTTATTTATAGTTTTTTTTTTTTTTCTGCTCTTCTCGTTTTCACGTTCGCACGTTCGCACGTTCGCTCTTCCGTTTGCTCGCTCGCTCACGGTCGCTCTACGTTGGCTCTTCCGATTGCTCTTGACGTTGGCTCACGTTCGCTCACGTTCGCTCTTTACGTTCGCTCTTCCGTTCGCTCTTCCGTTCGCTCTTCCGTTCACTCTTCCGTTCGCTCTTCCGTTTGCTCTTCCGTTCGCTCTTCTCATTTCTCTTCTCATTTCTCTTCTCATTTCTCTTCTCATTTCTCTTCTCATTTCTCTTCTCGTTCGCCCTTTACTTTTTACCCCAACTCATCTCGTATTTTGTGTGCCAGGTATAAACCCAGTACTGGTTGGGTTTTCAGTAGGAGTACCTAACTGGCATATTTTTTTTAGCCTTTGGAGGAGCTCTCTGTTAAGAAAACCAAACCTGTGGCTCTACGTTGCGTTTACTGTGATTGTAGTGTTGTTAAGTTGAGATGTACATGTGGAATGTTGATTTGTGTATTTTGAAATGGGTATATCGTGATGGTGGTCGTCGTAGTCGTAGTCGTAGTCATAGTGACCGTCATAGTCATAGTGAGCGTCGTAGTCGTAGTCATAGTCATAGTCATATTCATAGTCAAGTCTTCGTCATATTCATA
The DNA here is from genome assembly GCA_030562865.1 of Kodamaea lidongshanica (nom. inval.). Lineage (NCBI taxonomy): Eukaryota > Fungi > Ascomycota > Pichiomycetes > Serinales > Debaryomycetaceae > Kodamaea > Kodamaea lidongshanica (nom. inval.). Next base: position 4,007 of record JAKUAJ010000127.1, read on the forward strand.
GTCATAGTCAAGTCTTTGTCACAGTCACAGTCACAGTCACAGTCACAGTCACAGTCACAGTCACAGTCACAGTCACATCCACCTTCAAAGTCGTCACCTTCTTGTCACCTCCACCTTCAAAATAATTGATTAAACCTCACAACCTCACAACCTCACAACCTCGCTTCGCTCATGAGTGTCGTCACCTCCACCTTCAAAATAATGGATTAAACCTCACTCAAGACCTCACTCACTCGCTTCGCTCATGAGTGTTGTCACCTCACTCAAGACCTCACTCACTCGCTTCGCTCTTGAGTGTTGTCACCTCACTCACGACCCCACTCACTCGCTTCGCTCATGAGTGTGGTCACAAAACCTTTACACCTCCAATCTCCCCATCATCATCAACCAACAACTGTGCCTTACCCTGCTTAACCAAAGTATCCTTTATAATTTTAACCAACAAATTCTGATCCAAATTTCGAAGAGAATCTGGGAGGCCAGCCTCATTTTGAACATCAGTTAATTCGTAGATTGTTAATATAGAACCATTTTGACCTGAATCATCTATAAAGTCAGATAATAGTTGACCCCATTCATTTAATGTACGCCAGTAAATATACAAGCCCAAAGCTGGGGACTTTGGATTCAAGTATTCAGCTCGATTCATCTTGATGAGATGATTAAATATTACAGTTTTAAACTCTTCATTCACGCTACGTCCCAATTCTTTATTGTTGAAGATTGGTGGTAAGGTTTCGAGGTTATCCACTAATTGGGAATGTTTGGGAATCCCTTGTAGAGTCATCAGATTGATACCATAGTGTTGACAATAGTTTAGTATGATTTCACACCATGACTCCAATTGGGTTTGTTGTATGGTTAGATTGGGTTGTTTGGTGTATAAGGGTGGGAATGAGTGGATTTTGGGGAATTGAAATGACATGGAGAGTGAGCGAGCGAGCGAGCGAGCGAATGAACGAGCGAACAAACGAACAAACGAACAAACGAACAAACGAGCGAAGCGAGTGAGTGAGTGAGTGAGTGAGTGAGTGAGTGAGTGAGTGAGTGAGCGAGTAAGTGAGAGGCGAGTAAGTGAGTGAGTGAGCGAGTGAGTGAGAGGCGAGTAAGTGAGTGAGTGAGTGAGTGAGTGGGTGAGTGAATGAGTGAGTGAGTGAGTGAGTGAATGAGTGAATGAGTGAGTGAGTGAATGAGTGAATGAGTGAGTGAGTGAGTGAGTGAATGAGTGAGTGAGTAGCGAATTCTTGAATTTATACAGATTTCGATTAAACAACTTTTAAAGCTATTACTTTGATTTTAACACTTCTAACGCTATAATTTCAACACTTGTTACTATAAATTCAACACTTTAATCACTCGCATTCTCTTCTTCATGGTTTTCGGAGTTGGTTATTCGAATTGGTTTGGCTTGATTGTGGTACGGGTCTTTAGAAGCGAACAAACGAGCGAACAAACGAGCGAACAAACGAGCGAACAAACGAGCGAACAAACGAGCGAACAAACGAGCGAACAAACGAGCGAACAAACGAGCGAAGCGAGTGAGTAGCGAGTGACTGAGAAGCGAGTGAGTGAGAAGCGAGTGACTGAGTAGCGAGTGACTGAGAAGCGAGTGACTGAGTAGCGAGTGAGTGAGAAGCGAGTGAGTGAGTAGCGAGTGAGTGAGTAGCGAGTGAGTGAGAAGCAAGTGAGTAGCGAGTGAGTGAGAAGCGAGTGAGATATTCAAAGAATAATTGAGTGAGAGTGAAAAGTTCAGACTGAGTGAAAAGTTCAGACTGAGTGAGATAATCAGACTGAGTGAGATAATCAGACTGAGTGAAAAGTTCAGATTGAGTGAAAAGTTCAGATCGAGCGAGTAGTTCACACTGAGTGAAAAGTTCAGACAAAGTGAGAAGTTCAGACTAAGTCAGTCGATCCTTTTGAATTCAATACTAATTATATATTTCAACAAAACTATGCACTCATATCTAATGACTATATATTTCATTATTTTCGAGGTATTTGGCCAAAAGCGAATGATTGGCGAAAATGATTGGTGTGATGATGATTATTACAAGTTAGGATTATACCCACACAATGCAACTAAATACCGTATTGTGAGTGAGTGAGTGAGTGATTATTGAATACATGACTTTATACAGATTGATTTCACAACTTCTAAAGCAGTTCGTGAGTGAGTGAGAACAAACTCTCTTCGCTCGTTCGTCTGTTCGCTCGTTCGTTCGTTTGTGAGTGAGTAAGAATAAACTCGCTTCGCTCGTTCGTTCGTTCGTTCGTTTGTGAGTGAGTGAGAACAAACTCTCTTCGCTCGTTCGTCTGTTCGCTCGTTCGTTCGTTTGTGAGTGAGTGAGAATAAACTCGCTTCGCTCGTTCGTTCGTTCGTTCGTTTGTGAGTGAGTGAGAACAAACTCTCTTCGCTCGTTCGTCTGTTCGCTCGTTCGTTCGTTCGCTCGTTCGTTCGTTCGCTCGTTCAGTGTGCGTGTTTGAGAAGTTTCGCAAGCAGAATCCGTTTGTTGCTAGAGATCAACCACTGATTGCAAGGAATTTGCAACGAGCAAACTGATAGATTGGAATTTTCAACGCACGTTTGTATCAATATACGTTGCACTCACTCACTCCGCTCGTGAGTGTTAATTGCCCATGCACATATTTGTTGGACCAATCAAACCAATCCCCAACCGTAAAAGCAACCCCTAATTATAAACTCGAATTCACTCACTCACTCACTCACTCATTCACTCACCCACTCACTCATTCACTCACTCACTCACTCGCTTCGCTCGTTCGTTCGCTCCGCTCCTACCGCAACAACTCACACACATCTACACCAAAAAGTACTATACTAATAATCTACTAAAAACAACAAACCCCGTCATTATCCATCACTCATCAATATCCTTCAACTACCCTTGGTGTTAGTATTTGCACCCATACCTGGAGTCACGATAATTTGATCATTTGATTGTAGAAAGATCAAATCTTCAAATAACAGAGTGCTCCTCCATAGATGTTCCAACCACCAACGTAGAAAGAAGTGATTGGAGAAGGTTCCAATGGGGAATTTTACAGGTTAATAGTTAAAGTACCCGTTCTGAGTTGCTTCAAAGTATACACCCAAGTCAAATTTGTTTGCTATTTGCTTGATTTAGTCCAAGATTTCATCCTTAGTTGATTCAACTCTGTCATCAATGGAAATTACATATGCTCCACCATCTTGACATATTCCGGTAATGCGTTTACAGCCACTCCAGCTTTTAAAAAAATAACAACTTGAGTGGTGAGATTTGAGTAGATACTTTAAAACCTGCTTAATAGCATTGGTATCCAAGTAGGCTTTAAAATTTTCAATTTCAGTTGAATATTCAGCTACGCATTGATTGTAGAAGAATTGGGTTGAAGTTTGTTAATTGGGTTGAAGTTTGTTAATTGGTTTGTATTGTTATAACCAACTTGTACATACACATTTGTTGCTTCAACGGTTTACTTGAATTGAGCTGAAATCATTAGATACAGAATATGTACTAATCTTATCATTCGATCATACTTTAAGTTAACGTAATTTGTTGACGTACGTTTAGGTTAACGTACTTTAGGTATACGTACTTTAGGTTAGCGTACCTTTCAGGTCAACATACCTTTCAGGTCAAACTTTCAAGGCCATAGCTTTTCTCACTATTAGCTGTAAGTAGCTAATACTCACTCACAAACTCATTCGCTTGCTGATTTTTCAATCTCAGTCTCCAATTTTCAGACTGAGTGAGATAATCTGAGTGAGATAATCAGACTGAGATAATCAGAGTGAGTGAGATAATCAGACTGAGTGAGATAATCAGACTAAGTGAGATAATCAGACTGAGTGAGTCAAACATTTTGAATCCAATCTAATTATATATTTCAACACAACTATGCACTCATATCTAATGACTATATATATTTCATTATTTTCGAGGTATTTGGCCAAATTGAAGCGAATTATTGGCAACAATGATTGGCAAAAATGATTGGTGTGATGATGATTATTACAAGTTGGCTAGGATTATACTCACGCAATGCAAGTAATTACCGTATTGTGAGTGAGTGAGTGAGTGAGAAACGAGTAAGTAAAAAGCGAGTGAGTAGCGAATACATGACTTTATACAGATTTCAATATCACAACTTCTAAAGCTATTACTTTGATTTCAACACTTCTAACGCTATGATTTCAACACTGTGAACACTCACTTTCTCTTATGCCCTTTGGGCGAGCGAAGCGAGTGAGTGAGATATTCAGAGAATAATTGAGCGAAAAGTTCAGACTGAGTGAGAAGTTCAGATCGAGCGAGTAGTTCAGATGGAGTGCATTTTGAATTCAATACTAATTATATATTTCAACACAACTATGCACCTAATGACTGGATATATTTTTCATTATTTTTTAAGGTTTATAAGCATTACGAGTGATTACAATTGAATTGAACATTACATATAATTCATGAGTGCGTATTTATGTTTGCTCATTCCTTCATCATGAATTTATATCAATTCTTGTGCTTGCGAGGAAGTTAGTGCTCGCTCGTTTCAGAGCTTCGCGAGTGAGTCTCAACTAACAAACTCACTCGCTTCAGAGTTCTCTCTCACTCGTCGCAACTAACAAACTCATTTATTTTCGCAAACAAACTCACTCGCTTCGCTCGTTCCTTTCACTCGCTCACAACTCCTCGCTTCGCGAGAAGTTGCTCGGCTACAATTGCCTTCTCAGCCCCTCTTATTATACACTTTTATTTGCCATAAATGTTATACACAATTAAGCTTCAGCCAATTCTCTCAAACGTCTGATGGTGGATCTGACGGTGGCAGCAGCAGCAGTGGAGACAGTGTAAGCACCACCAGCAACAGTCTTACGACAAGACTTACAGTTCCAGATACCAGCAGCACCTCTTTGAACAGTCTTCTTACCACAGAAAGAACAGTCGTACTTGGCGTGTTGTTGCACTTCCAACTTCTTGGTTTGTCTTCTCAATGAAGAACCATATCTGACACCGAACTTACCAGTGATACCAACCTTCTTAGTTCTCTTAGTCCTATTGAATATGTTAGTAATTATTCATTGCTTATCTATGCTCATGCTTTCAACATACATTGTTAATTAGTCTGTAGAGTAAGAATATAAAAATTTCTACAAAAAAAAATTTCACCAACTCAAGCTCGCTGCTCTCGTATTGTGATACAATTTGATTGAAAATTGGTGTGTGTATGGGATTTGGTGCGTGCACGATTTGGTCACGTGAGGGAAGAGGGAACGCGGGATGGTTGAGTGTGTTAGGGTTGGAGCCCTATTTTGGAGGAACAAATGAGAAAAGGAGCAGCGATCAAAGTGAGGAAAGTGAGGAAAGCGAGCAAAGCGAGCAGAACGAGCAGAACGAGCAAAACGACCAGCGATCAAAGCGACCAGCAACCAGCAACCAAAGTGACACGATTGATAAAATTGGCTAAACATAACAGGGTGATACTAATTGGTGAGTTAACTTTGAAGCACTTTGAGTCGACTTTTGATAAATTTGTAAAACAAAGTGTGTGTGTGACTGAAATGTCAATCGGACCCTAATAACTTGTCACTTACCCAACTACAAACTAAATACACAAGTTTGATAATTACCCCTCAAGTGATTACCTCTTTAATAATATTACAATATACTCTCCTTCTACTTCATAGATTCCATACTCCTTATTTGTTCTCAAAATCCAAGTACTCTCTCTCATGTGTTATTTCTCCAAATTGGCTGCGAAATTGTGAAAAATGTAAAGTACCATCACGTATATAATCCAAGAGTATTTCTCATACGCTACACTAACACCTGAGGTCAAAACACTGAAAGCTGCCGCCACCACTGCAACCACCTCAAATCTAGCCTATTAACATGATTAGACATTCCCCCAATGCCTTACAGTAATAGTGCCAATGGGTTGTAAGTCTTTTTTATCATTCGGATCATGGCAGTAAAAGTCCTAGCGATCTCAACGACATGATTTCCTACATTGAGGTTGTATCGTTTAAAGATATACTTTTGGACTCGGAAATAAATTCGAGGAGACAGCATTGGCCAAATTCTCTCGTGTAGCGATGTATTGTAATCTGAATACATTAATTTCTTCAAGCAAGTACTTGTAACTGCTTGGTTATCTCTATAAACTGTAGAAACGTTACCATGCCAAGATACCAATTTCCACAAACTTATAATAACATTCTTTAAGTGGAGAGAGCGATAAAAGCGAGTTCGTGAGTGCGAGTGCGAGTGCGAGTGAAATGACTGACTGACTGACTGACAGAGAAAAATTTAAATAAAGGGTCCCCCCTTGAGAATGAAGGGAAACTCCTAAAATCCTTGAAGCTCACAAACTCACACAATCTCACACACTCTCATAGGTTATTCATGTAAACTGGCTACGCAAATTTTCAAGTTTTGCTTTCGAGCCGTTTTCCTCTATACCTTTAACCAAGTGAATAAGTGAACAAACGAGCGAAGCGAGTTTGTAAGTGGGCGAGTTCGTTCGTTCGTGAGTAAGTAAACGAACTCGCTTCGCTCGTTTGTAAGTGGGTTCGCTCGTTCGTGAATAAGTATTCAAACTCGCTTCGCTCGTTTGAGTGCTCGTTTGAGTGCAAGCTCGTTTGCTCATACAAACTCATTTTCGCTACTCACTCACTCGCTTCGCATGACTTGTCTACGCACGTGAATCCGTTTGAACCCGCTTCTTTTAGAGGTGGACATGTTAAATGAAGGTGAGCTACATTGAGGACGTTTCCTCCCTTTGGGTCTTTTCTCAACCTGATGGTTTATAAGCCCAATTTGAACTGGGACATTGGGTGAAAATGGAGATTGTTCATATGCGTACATATATGAGTTAAGGTGTGGTTGTGATAAATACATACATGAGTTTATGGTTGTGTGTAGTTAATGTGAGATAATATTTTAAACTCTGTACATAATCCGGTTGCAAAATTGTCAGAAATACATTTGATACCTGCCTGCTTTGCTCTATACCGAAATGACTCAATACAGTCACTTTGCTCCTGTCCTGCTGATGGAAATTAGATGTGACACTACATCAGATGACTGTTTATACCGGATTTCAGTTACTCAAACAAATACCTCCCAAGAATGAGTTGATCGAACGAGCGAACGAGCGAGTGAGTGCGTGAGTGCGTGAGT
>JAKUAJ010000127.1:11290-58850 GCA_030562865.1 Kodamaea lidongshanica (nom. inval.)
TCGTTCGCTCGTTCGTTCGCTCGTTCGTTCGTTCGTTCGTTCGTTCGTTCGTTCGCTCGTTCGTTCGTTCGCTCGTTCGTTCGTTCGCTCGTTCGTTCGCTCGTTCGTTCGTTATTGCACTCGAGCCAATATTGCTTATGACCGCGGTTTAATGAGAACGGGTCTAGCGGTTGTAGCAACCTCCATGTTATGTTTGGCAAGGATTAACTTAATGTAGATTTCCAACTATATATCTTAACTCATGTTTATTGGTCGAGTTAGAATTTAAGTGATATCAATTTGTAGTACGTGATATGGTGTAACATTATCAAAATAAGAGTGTGAAATATGGTATATCTCGCACACATTTTGCATACATTTTGAGAGGAGGGAATTAAAGGTTCACCAACGAGCGAACGAGCGAACGAGCGAACGAGCTCAACACTAATTTATATGGTTTTATTGTAATTTTTATAATTTATATAGTAAAGAGATGAATTCAACAGAATAAAAGATTGATCAAGATGGCATGGCGTGATGATGAAAATGATGAAAATGACCAATAAGACCAGAATGATGAAAATGATGAAAATGACCAATACGACCAGAATGATGAAAATGACCAAAATCAAGAAAAGTCTAAAATCAGCTCATTCACTTTGCTTCACTCATTTAGTACGTTTTGCTGACACATTGTTCACTTTGGTCATACAGTTCTCATACAGTCTCACTTTGCTCATATAGTGCTCATTTTGCTCACTCAATCGCTTCGTTCATACAGTCTCACTTTGCTCATATAGTGCTCACTTTGCTCACTCAATCGCTTCGCTCATACAGTCTCACTTTGCTCATATGGTGCTCACTTTGCTCACTCACTCGCTTCGCTCATAAGTTCGCTCGTTTTCGCTACTCACTCGCACTCACTCGCACTCACTCGCTTCGCTCGTTCGTTCGCTCGTTCGTTCGCTCGTTCGTTCGCTCGTTCGTTCGCTCGTTCGTTCGCTCATTCGTTCGCTCATTCGCTCGTTCGTTTGGATGCAAATACACAAATGTTCAAACCATCCAAACCAGAACAACTCAATCGAAAATCCCTAGAACAACCCATCATTGAGGGAATTTCTCGGGTTTAGAAAACTAATCAAATATGTACAATTTTGGAGTGGAAATCGTTACATTCACAAACAATCCGAGGTTAGCGTTAATTTACATATAACCACCTCAAACAATTAAAACAAACCAACTGGAAGATCCTGATTTCATACTTTTACCAGATGGGTGTTTTGTGGAGTGTGAAGCGCCTTGCAACTCAAATGATGAAAACAAGTTATTTAAGAGCTAAAACGAATGCCAAATCAAGATATTGGTTTTTCGATTGAAAACCATTTAATGGAAGAGAATAAATTGCCGAAACGTTCGCATTCGCTACATAATCAGTCGCTCTGCTCGTTCGCATTCACTACTCACTCGGTCTCACTCTGCTCGTTCGCATTCACTACTCACTCACTCGCTGTGCTTGTTCGCATTCGCTACTCACTCACTCACTCTGCTCGTTCACATTCACTACTCACTCACTCTGCTCGTTTGCATTCACTACTCACTCACTCACTCTGCTCGTTCGCATTCACTACTCACTCACCATATGCCTGTGCACTAACCCTAACCTCTACAACTCTAAATTCTTATAATTGCCAAATAACCAGTCTTTGGATATCAGAGTGCATGGTTATCATCTTTAAATCATATACTCACGAACGAACGAACGAACGAACGAACTCAAAGTTCGCACTCACTCACTCACTCACTCACAGTTCCAAAATCGGTTCGCTCGTAAAGTGCATCATTGTAAATACCTTTACTTGCTTCGTAAGAGCCAAAATCACTGTCAATCAGTCGCTCGTAAATATGACTTTTCTTCTGAAATTTCATATACTTTTAAAGTTTAGGTTTATTAATAACATACACTCAATCAGTACACTCATACACCCAATCAGTACACTCATACACTCAATCAGTACACTCATACGCCCTACTCACGAACGAGCGAATGAACTCACTTTGTTCTTTTTCGCTACTCACTCACGCATAAACTTACTGTTCGTTTTCCATACTCACTCACCCAAAAATTCTCTACTCACTCACGCACCAACGAGCGAAGCAAACACTCAGATCACATCCTCAAATAACATTCATCAACTTTATCGTCAGTCGTCATTCAAGGACAACCGAAGAGCTGAGGGGCTAAAGTTAAAAAAAAAGAAGACTGGAGAATAAACTCACAAAATTACTCACGAACGAACGAGCTCACGAACGAACGAGCTCACGAACGAACGAACGAACGAGCTCACGAACGAGCTCACGAACGAACGAACTCGTAAAGTACAAAAGTCACTGTAAATACCTTCACTTACTTCGTAAGAGCCAGAATCACTGTCAATCCCTTTATTGATCCAGCTCAATTTACTCACTCTGCTCGTTCGCATTCACTACTCACTAACTCTGCTTGTTCGCATTCACTACTCACTAACTCTGCTTGTTCGCATTCGCTACTCACTCTGCTTGTTCGCATTCGCTACTCACTCACTCTGCTCGTTCGAATTCACTACTCACTAACTCTGCTCGTTCGCATTCACTACTCACTCACTCTGAGATTTATTGTGAGATTTATAGTGAGAGATAGTGTTGGTTATTGTTAGTTATGTTGATGGGTATCGTGTTGGCTATCTTGTTGGTTAATTGTATACTAATTGATATCACTGACTTAATACTAATTTGGTGTCACGTTCGCAGTGTTGCTCGTGTGTGTATATTCACACAAGATATTTATCACTGGGTTTGTCTGTATGGATGTGATATTTCTATTATTGGCAAAACCTTGTGTTGAATGTAGTTGAAGTATAAGGTTTATGTATGTTCTGAGTGTCATATGGATCGGTTGCAAATTTGTTCGCAGTATTTCGGATTCAGTACAGCGAACAAACGAGCGAACAAACGAGCGAACAAACGAGCGAAGCGAGTTTGAGAGTGAGCTTGAGAGTGAGCTTGAGAGTGAGCTTGAGTGAGCTGAAGTTGGTGATTTGGTGATTTGGTGATTTGGTGAATTGGTGAATTGGTGATTTGGGTGATTGGGTGAGTTGGTGAGTTGGTGAGTTCGTAACTTCGTAACTTCGTTCATTCGTTCGTTCGTTCGTTCGTTCGTGACTTCTTAACTTCTTAACTTCGTCACAGTAAATCCCAGGCAATATTCAAAAAGTATCGGAAATACCTCTAAAGACCCGTACCGCAATAAACTCACGCACTCACGAACCCACGCACTCACTCACGCACTCACACTCTCACTCACACTCTCACTCACACTCTCACTCGCTTCGCTCGATCTGACAAAACTTTTATCAACTTTAGAGTACTCTAGTGTATTTGACCAACCTAAATACAACTTATTAATCATCAAGTCTCTTTAATCGTTTTAGTATTATAATGAAAACTGAATCAACTAAATATGGCGTAACTTGAGGAGTTGGTTTCATAGATGTCATATAACTAAAAGATATTAAAGAGATGAAAGAAACATACCATCATAGAATTTGCTTCGCTCCGTACTCACTACTCACTCACTCACTCTGCTTGTTCGCATTCACTACTCACTCGCTCTGCTCGTTCGCATTCACTACTCACTCACTCGCTCTGCTCGTTCGCATTCACTACTCGCTCTTTTCGTTCGCATTCACTACTCACTCACTCTGCTCGTTCGCATTCACTACTCACTCACTCACTCGCTCTGCTCGTTTGCATTTACTACTCACTCACTCTGCTTGTTCGCATTCACTACTCATTCACTCGCTCTGTTCGTTCACTACTCACTCATTCGCTCTGCTCGTTCACTACTCACTCGCTCTGCTCGTTCACTACTCACTCGCTCTGCTCGTTCACTACTCACTCGCTCTGCTCGTTCACTACTCACTCGCTCTGCTCGTTCACTACTCACTCGCTCTGCTCGTTCACTATTCAATCACTCTCCTCGTTCGCATTCACTACTCACTCACTCACTCGCTCTGCTCGTTCGCTACTCGCTCTGCTCGTTCGCTACTCGCTCTGCTCGTTCGCTACTCGCTCTGCTCATTCGCTACTCACTCACTCCGCTCGTTCATTCAACAAATCTTTTATTATCCACCTTACCCACTGCTATTCCTCTGTTAAACTAAACTTCTCACCATAATTTTATGCACTTTATAGCCATCACTGCTCACCTTCTTGGAAACAATAACGCATCAACCATTTCTACATCTTCATCATCATCATCCTCGATTGCCGGAATCACTTGAAGTCCGTTTGGAAACACTGCCGGCTGCCTAATGTGCGGAGCGTTTTGAGGGTTTGTCTCACCCCCGATATTCAATCGATGTCTTATTACTCGTTGTACCATGTAATCTCTCATTTCAATTGGATTCATGTTTGTTTCCCCAAAACCACGAAATGTGTCTCGGTTAACAAATTGAGGGTTCTGTAGTTGGGGCATTAATCCTAACCCTCTACCTACCCATTGTTCATCATTGGGCTGTGCTGGTTGTGCTGGTTGTGCTGGTTGTGCTGGTTGTGTCTGTGCTTGTTGTTGCTGTTGTTGCTGTTGCAATTCAAGTCGAAGTTGTTGACGAACAGCAAATTCCACTTCAGGACTTAATTGAAATTGTTCATCACCAGGTTCATCAAGTAATCTTCTTCTTCTTTCCAACATTGCTTGTATTTCACCATGATCGAATTGATAAGTTCTTTCTTCCATCATTTGAATTAAATGAGATCTTAATTGATTAACGCCATGACCAGAAAAAACACAGAATAAATTTCTTTGATTTTCATTAAAATCAGGAGGAGGTTCACGACAAAATCTTGTAATTTCCCGTCTCAAGAATGAAGTTATACCAGTTAAAGATAAATGAGTTAATTTTGGACAATTTTTAAGTAACATAAAGATTGGACCAATAGTTAAATTAGTACAATAAGATAAATGAACACGTTCTAAACAATCGCCTTCACCACGACGTTTAACTAATTCCAAGATTCCATTATCAGTTATTAAACTGCATTTAACCATACCAATTCTTCTTAATCTTGATAAACTTGATAATTCAACTAAAGTCCAATCAGTTAATTGCAGACAACATGCAAGATCAATATATTGAATTCTATGACACAGTCTAACAAGAGAAGCAACACCATAATCAGTTATTAAACCACAATGACCCATATGAACATAATGTAACAGTCTACCTAATTGACTTAAAGCTCGAAGTGATCCATCTGTAATTTGCATACATTTCAGAAATACAACATTACGTAATTTTGGTGCACAAATGACTAATTTTTCAACTAATTTATCAGTTATTGCATTACCACCAGTTATATCAATTAATCTTAATTTTTCCAAATATGGTTCATTTGGTAAAAGTTCTAATAATTTATCTGTAACACCAGCTGCATCACTTATTCTAAATTCTCTTAATTGAGCAAAATCAAGAAATATATTTTTAAGATATAAATCTGTTATATTTGGACAATGATGAAGATCAATTTCAACTAAAAATCGACAACTTTGATGCATTTGTTTGATTGATAAATCTGTTATATTTAAGCTATTATTAAATTTAACTCTTTTAAGCATTGGACATGATCTTAATAAATTTATAATACATTCTTCACTAACTTCTCCACATGATGGTGCATATAATCCTTGTAATCTTGGACAATTTTTTGCTAACAGATATAATATATCATCTTTAACATCATTAATACCTGTTAAATCAATCAGTTGTAATCTTTCACAATTTTGTAAGACTGAATTAATTGGTCCTCTTGTTAATTTTGTACAGTTAACCAAAGTCAAACGTTCAAGTTTTGGACATCCAACAAATAATGATAATAATTCATCATCAACTAATTTAGTCATAAATGAAAGGTTTAATCTTTTAATGAATTGCCTATAATCCCAAAACGTTGAATTGGTGGGTTTTTCCATTATATGTTTAATCTTCAAATACAGTGAATCATTTTGCATATTAGGACGAAACCAAATGATCTCTACAATCAAATTGGCAATCTCCTTACATACCGTCAAAAGTACAAACAAGTGTTTCTTTTGTAGAAATTGGAAGATACGTAACATAATTTCGGGTGGTAACCTTAGGAGTGAGTTCTTTGCATGTATCACTTCGCTTACTCTTCTTTTATAAAGCGTTGCGTTATTCAGTGTGTCTTCATCTGATATGATGGCTTTATGAAGTTCTCGGAATCCAACCATATCATTATCCATAACGTCGTCTTCGTTATGTTTGCTTTGTTTACTATGGAATTCAGTCATATTATCGTCTCCACTATCGTAGGAGTTGAACCCTCTGGTGACTCCTCCTCCGGTAACATGCATGGAGTTGGTCATATTGTTTGAATGGATGGGATATGGGATCAAGGATCTGATTTTTGTTTGCCTTGAGTTTGTTTTTTTTGCTGGTTGCGGTGAGGTAACGAACGAGCGAGCGAACGAACGAGCGAACGAACGAGCGAACGAACGAGCGAAGCGAGTGAGTGAGGGAGTGAGTGAGGGAGTGAGTGAGTGAGGGAGGGAGTGAGTGAGTGAGGGAGTGAGTGAGTTGCGAACTTTTGAACGAACTTTTGAACGAACGAACGCACGAACGAACGAACGAACGAACGAACGAACGAGCGAAGCAAGTAAGTGAGGTGACTGTTTGTTTGGATGGTCATTTGGATGGTCATTTGGATGGTCACTTTAAGGGTCACTTTAACGGGTCACTTTAACGGTCATTTTGATGGTCACTTAACGGGTACTTGGACAGGTTGAGTGGTGGGTCATTTGGATGACAAATTTGTTGGTCAATTATACTTGTTAGGTGATACGAGTAATGAGACTTGTAGATGTGCAGTATGTCTTGGGGAATTCATCGTTTATTGTATTCTTGAAGTATGGAAATTGAATGAATTTGGAGTATAAAATGAATAAAATGTCAATTAGAGTATATATTAAAAAATCAGACAACAAAAGAAAGCTTGAGCCAGCCACAGACAGCTTGAGCCAACCAGCTTGAACCAACCAGCTTGAACCAACCAGCCACCAATATTACATACATCTGTCCTTTCACTCTACAATTCTGCGACAATTGCATTTTTCGCAGCCATTGACACAGGAAACCAATATTGAATGCATATTTGGTTTAATGGTATGGTGTTGGTTGCAATCAAAATGAGCGAGTAAAGGGAGTGAGAGTAGTTTAGTAATAGCAGTAGTGTGGGGGGATGTGAGATGAATATTACTGGGAAGCAGTACTATGGATGTGTGAGATGGACGAATATTACTACGAAGCAGTACTATGGATGTGTGAGATGGACGAATATTGCTGGGAAGCAATACTATAAGTGGATGTGTGAGATGATATTACTGTGAAGCAGTACTGTAAGTGGATGTGTGAAATGTACGAATATTACTGGGAAGCAATACTATAAGTGTATGTGTGAGATATTACTGGGAAGCAGTACTATGGATGTGTGAGATATTACTGTAAAGCAGTACTATGGATGTGTGAGATATTACTGGGAAGCAGTACTATGGATGTGTGAGATATTACTGTAAAGCAATACTATGGATGTGTGAGATGGATGAATAAATAAACCTTGTACGAGAGGAACCGTATTGTTCTTTTTCTGAATGGAATTCAGTTCTTCGGGGTGTATGACTCGGTTGTAAAGAGAAACCAGTCAAGTGATGTTATTCATTATGCCATGAGAAAAGTACATTGTATTTTCTATAATTAACATTAACTAGTCGGTAAGTGTAAATGCGAGTTTGACAATTGATATTCTGCCATGAAAATGGTGATTTTCATCAAAATGGGTTATTATCATAAAACAAACGAACGAGCGAAGCGAGTTCGTTCGTTTGTTCGTTTGTGAGGGAGTTTGTGAGGGAGTTTGTGAGAGTGAGTTTGTGAGTTCGTTCGTTCGTTCGTTCGTTTGTGAGAGTGAGTTTGCGAGTTAACTAGTTGGCTACGTGTACACCAGCTCACTTGCTAACCAACTCCAAGCTTGAGTTCACCACATGTATACTAGCTCTCACTTGCGTACTAAGTCGCTACTAAGTCGCCACTTGCTCACTCTTGAGTGAGTGAGAACAATCGAGCAAAGCGAGTTTGTATGTGAATGAGCACGTAGTAGGTGAGTGGGTGCGAAAATTTGAGTGTGAACATTTGAGATTTTAACCATTTTGACCATGTCGACCATTTTAACCATTTTAACCATTTTAACCATGTTGAACATTCTGACCATTATTCTCTCTTGAACCCCATTCATAAGCCATTAAATTCTGTTAAATTCTGTAAACTTTCGCAGCACCTTCTGGGGGTATATTCTGGGATTTATGCTATCCGTAGAGGTTCGTTCCATTGAACGAAGGAGTGAGTAAGTTCCATTGAACAAACGAGCGAAGCGAGTTTGTTCACACTCACACTTGTTAAGATTAGCATTTCTGGGTAGTGAACTCATATAACTGGAGAGTATCATGGAATGAATTAGTTTATGTGGATCAACTATTTATTAGTGAACGCAGTAGGCAGCATGATTATTGTTCCTGAAGATGAAATCACCCAACAACTCGAACGAGCGAGCGAACGAACGAACGAGCGAACGAACGAACGAACGAACGAGCGAACGAACGAACGAACGAGCGAACGAACGAACGAACGAACGAACGAACGAACGAACGAACGAACGAACGAACGAACGAGCGAACGAACGAACGAACGAACGAACGAGCGAACGAACGAGCGAACGAGCGAACGAACGAGCGAACGAACTCAAAATCTCACAATCTCACAATCTCACTCGCAATCTGACTCACTCACGAACTCACTCACTCGCTTCGCTCATTCGCTCGTTCGCTCGTTCGCAGTTTTTTGCACCCAAGGCTGTCTCATTTAGCTGGAAAGCTACGAACGGACGAACGAATGAATGAACGAACAAACGAACAAACGAACAATCTCACTCGCAATCTAACTCACTAACGAACTCACTCACTCGCTTCGCTCATTCGCTCGTTCGCTCGTTCGCTCGTTCGCAGTTTTTTGCACCCAAGGCCGTCTCATTTAGCCGGAAAGCTACGAGCGAGCGAGCGAACGAACGAACGAACGAACGAACGAGCAAGCGAGTGAGCTCACAACCTCACAATCTCAGTGATGTGTGAGGTTGTGATGAATAAAATGGTTGCAAACGAACGAGCGAAGCGAGTATGTCAGTGAGTGAGCGAGTTCGTGAGTGAGTTCGTGAGTGAGTTCGTGAGTTCGTGAATTGCGAATTCAATAAGAACGAGAATTGAGTGAGTGAGGAATGAAATTGAGGTTTAGATAAAAGAAAAATATCAGATGTTACGTCATATGTTAAACGTTAATGGTCAACTCAATCGTTCAGATCAAAGCGTAAAAACTTTTATCTTGAATTGAACAAACAACCAAAGCGAGCTAGTTACAAGGTTTTGACTCAATGCGTAGCAAATTCTTTTGATTTGGATATAATATCTAATTCTTTAGACTGCCAAGAGAATAAAGGTGCCCTTGCCAACTCAAATTGTGGAGTGAGTAAGTGAGTGTGTGTGTGTGTGTGAGTGAGTGTGAGTGAGCGTGTGAGTGAGCGTGTGAGTGAGCGAGTGAGTGAGGGAGTGAGTGAGGGAGTGAGTGGGTGAGGGAGTGAGTGAGTTGCGAACTCTTAAGTTCGCTCGTTCGTTCGCTCGTTCGTGAGTTGTCCAAGTATACAACTATAACTTCAATGCTTTTATTGGAGGAATAATGCTGATACTTGTATACTGTTCCGAATAGTAATAGGAGTAGATCCTATCACTAATCGAGGTAGTTTGTTAAGGTCTGAACCATCAGTTGCCAACAACCTTTACACTATATATGCTGTAAAAGTGTCATAAAACGAACGAACGAGCGAAGCGAGTTCGTTCGTTCGCTTGAGTTCGTTCGTTCGCTTGAGTTCGCTCGTTCGCCCGTTCGTTCGCTTGAGTTCGCTCGTTCGCCCGTTCGTTCGCTCGTTCGCTCGTTCGTTCGTTCGTTCGTTCGTTCGTTCGTTCGTTCGTTCGCTTGAGTTCGTTCGTTCGCTTGAGTTCGCTCGTTCGCTCATCCCTCTCGTGCATGCTCGCAGTCATTCACTCACTCCTCACGCACTCACTATATGTATGACAGAGATGTTACAAGCTTTAGAACTCAACTAATGTTTATTGGTCAAAGTAAACCTCTTTATATTGTTTATCGTATATGCCAAAGAGGTAATTTGCAAACCTCGTCTACGAACGTACACTTTGTCTAATAACCTAGTTTTTGTGTGTCGAGTTGTACCGTCTCCTCAACCTAACATCCCCCCCACTCATTTTTCTTTAGTTTCTTAACCGTTCGAGCGTCGTGATGCTTCTGCGTATTCCTGGAAGCTGTTCTGATAACTTCACCGGCTGCTCTGTATTGATTGTTTGTATCTAACTCCAAGCTGTAATTCGGTTTTCTATAACCAACAATTTGATCAACTGCAACGAATTTTGAACCATCTTTGTATAGTTTGAAAACTTACTCTTCTTTGGGAGCCACTGGAAGCTCAGTGTTGACTTGTTTTCTGAGTCTCAACTGTTCAATATCGAAGTGTGTGAGTCTGAGTGAGTGCGAGTGAGAGAGTGCGAGTGAGTGCGTGAGTGAGTTCACACTCATTCATTCAGTTTGTTCACACTCACGAACGAACGAGCAAAGAGGTTAGTTCCATTATTGCGGTACGGGTATTTAGAGGTTGGTTCCATTCACTCACTCATTCCTGACTCAGTCCTCACTCAGTCCTCACCCAGTCCTCACTCACTCACTCACTCACTCACTCACTCACTCACTCACTCACTCACTCACTCACTCACTCACTCACTCACTCACTCACTCGCTTCGCTCGTTCGCTCGTTCGCTCGTTCGCTCGTTCGCTCGTTCGTTCGCTCGTTCGTTCGCTCGTTCGTTCGCTCGTTCGTCACTTTCATATCCTTGACATCTTCCTACACTCTCTCAACTAAACATCTCCATCTCAATCCAATACATAAAAATCCTGCACAATACCGGCAGCAAATATACAAATATGATGATTGTGGTATCACCGTTTGCAGAGCCTCTACTGTTATCAAGTCTTGTCTTAATAATCCACGACACCTCGAAAGAACTAACGAATGAGTGAATGGTTGAGACTGCGATACATTACGTTTTAGACTGTCTACTTTTATGTTTGGCAGAGATTAACTTAATGTCTGTTACAAGCTTTAGAACAATGTTTATTGGTCGAATTCTACCTCTTTATATAGTTACTATGTATGGTTGACACCTTATATCTAGCTATCTCAAACATTGCGTACCTCGTATATGTACGTAGGTACTTTGTCTAATAACCTGGTTTTTGTGTGTTGAGTCGTACAGCACGTATGTGTAGTGTATCGGCTGTTGAGCACCCTCTGCTCAACCTAACATCTACTATGATTGATTTTGGTTTCGTTTCGTTCCTTTGTTTTTCTTTGGATTTTCAAGACAAACCACTTGACCGTTGTCATGACCGTTGTCATGACCGTTGTCTTGACCGTTGTCTTGACCACTAACTGGAGATTAACTTTAGGTTTGGGTGTTGATTACATTATTGCAACTATGTGATATTTCATAGTTAATTTGCAATGAATTTTCAATTAATAAGAGTATGTTTATAGATTGGAATACTTTAATTTGTCCAACTTCGAGTTGTATAGACAAATAATTTAAAGGTGGCACTGCCATCAGAAATTGATGAGTTTGTGGTGAGTGTGTTTGTGAGTGATTGCGTGAGCTTGTGAGCTTTGTCAGAATTGTTCCATTACTCACGTACGCACGCACGCACTCACGCACTCAAGCACTCACTCACTCGCTTCGCTTGTGCGTTCGCTCGTTCGCTCATGCTATCTCACCTTTTTTGCGTGTGGTCTTCCACTACACTACTCAACTGGACTGACACCTGTAGCAAAGTACAGGATTGAGTGTAAAGTGTGCAAAAAAGATGCAAGTTACAGGTATAGGCCAATGGGTGGAGATAATATAAAAAGAGATAAAGATGCATTTTACATATTTTGTATATTACATTTTTATTATTCCTTCCCAAAGTACTTGCCCTCGCTCGAGCTTGCAAATTACCTCGCTTTGCTCGTAAATTTGGATTGCTTCCTCACACAATAACTCACATTGAATACTAAATAATGAGTAATAACTACCAATCATTAATAAATCAATACTCACTCGCTTTGCTCGTTGGTATATAGGTTATTTACATTACTCCTTAATCATCACCTTGTTATTGACCATAATAATACTTTATCACTTAGGTGTAAGCTTTTCTCTGAAAATTTGCAACCTGAGCTATGTGGAATAAGATGATTGGGGGTGAGGCAACTTGGAGTGAATGGTGAATTGAGACAAACATACACGAACGAACGAGCGTAGTGAGTGAGTGCTTGAGTGCGTGCTTGAGTGAGTGAGTAATGGAACAATTTTGACAAAGCTCACAAGCTCACTCAATCATTCACAAACACACTCACCACAAACTCATCAATTTCTGATGGCTGTGCGTTCGTTCGTGAGCAGCGTATATTAATAACCATCTATGACTCAATACTAATTGTTTGCTCATTCGCTACTGACTCAAATTGCTACTCACGCACACACTTACTCATTCGCTAATCACTCTTCCCTTTGGTAATATCAAAGAAATGGTACCAAGATTTCGTTAATCACTCCTGCTTTGCAATATCAAAGAAAGATTCACTAACCAATCCTAAATCACTCAATTACTCATTCGCTTCGCTCATTCGCTACTCAATTACTCATTCGCTTCGCTCATTCGCTACTCACTCACTTATTCGCTACTCACTCACTTATTCGCTACTCACTCACTTATTCGCTTCGCTCATTCGTTCGTTCGTTCGCTCATTCGTTCGTTCGTTCGCTCATTCGTTCGTTCGTTCGTCGTTCGCACCATTTCATGGAATCTTACATTCAAAACCTAGTCCGTTTCATCACCCTGGAGGATGCATCTGGGCTTCGATTCAGTCTCACCATCATGCCCGGAAGTGAAGGACCCATAAGAGCCACATTCCGGGAACCAAGCGACTTTGATCTCTACCAATTACCCGAAAAGTTCCACGCCATAGTACGCAGTCACTTTCGGTTGATGAAAAGCATATACATCTCCAAAAGCTTGGAGGAGTCATTTTTGGTTTTAAACACCATGATCAACGAATTCATACGAGCGGGGGACTCACAAGGAAACTGGATCAACCTCGCGTTGATGAACTCGTTGGATGAATTGGTTGCAATGTACAAAATGAAGCAACTGCGTTCCAAAGCCGAAAGTACAACTATAACAGAAGAAGAAGAAGAAGAGGGCGACGAAGAAGAAGATGAATACGTTTTGGGAAAACAAAAGAAACTAACCTCGTTAGAAATAATGGCATCTACAATCAATAAAGCTTTCAAACTATCACTCAACGATAAAAACTTAAACTTACAACGAAGCAAACGAGTTGACATCTACTACTTTTTATGTCTCCTTATCAAAGTATACTTTAAATTGAATAAACTCGAACTCGCCAAGTCAATCGAAAAGGCAATCAAGGGAACTCAATTCCAACTCCCGGATATGATTTTGGGAAGTGGACCAGTGACCAAAAAACTGAGTGTGGTATATTTATACTACACCGCCTTACTTCTGTTGGACGATGCGGATTACCTCCAAGCTGAATCAAAACTCGAAACTTGTCTTGAGATCCTTAGATACTATAGAGGCCCCAAACAGAACAAGCAAACAAGACAAATTTTATTCTTGCTTTTACCATTGAAATTATATAATACAGGAAGAGCCCCCAAGAGGTCTCACCCAATGTGGCTTGACTATCCGGAACTAACAACAGTGTTTAGAGATGATTTATTCAAGTGTGTGGCTAGGGGTGATATATATCATTATAACCAAGTTATTCACAAGTACAAATTGGTTTTTTTACAGTCTCACTTGTACTTGATGCTTCAACATTTGAAGAGCCTTGTGTTTTTGAACTTGGTGAAAAAGACTACAAAAATGGTTCAGGAGAGTGGTGCAAACCATATCATTGCATTGCTGGCGTATCAGATTGCGTTTGAGTTGTCCATTTACAATCAAGATATTCAATTGGATCATAATTTTAAGGTTACTTTGGATGAGGTGGAGTGTTATTTGGCTAATTTGATATCGGGGGGTAGGATTAAGGGGTATTTGTCGCATGCGAATAGGTGTATTGTGCTTTCGAAGAGTGTTCCGTTTGGTTAGCCGAACGAACTCACGAACGAACTCACGAACGAGCGTAGCGAGGTCGTGAGGTCGTGAGTGAGTGAGGTCGTCCGCTTGCTCGTTCGTGAGTTTGAGCGAACAAAATGAGATGGTGTGTGAGTGCGAGTGTGAGTGTGAGTGCGAGTTCGTGACTTTGAACTAACAAACTGAGTTCGTTCATGAGTGTGAGTGAGTGCGTTCGTTCGTGAGTGCGAGTCAGTGCGTTCGTTCGTTCGCTTGCTCGCTCGCTTGTTCGTGCGAGTTGGTGAGTTTGAACGAACAAAATTAGTTCGTGTGAGTGAGTGCGTTGGTTTGTTCGTGAGTGTTCGTGAGTGTTTTTGTTCGTTCGCTCGTTCGCCCGTTCGTTCGTTCGTTCACTCGCCCGTTCGTTCGCTCGCCCGTTCGTTCGCTCGCCCGTTCGTTCGTTCGTTCGCTCGTTCGCTCGCCCGTTCGTTCGTTCGTTCGTTCGTTCGCTCGTTCGCTCGCCCGTTCGTTCGTTCGTTCGCTCGTTCGCTCGTTCGTTCGTTCGCTCGTTCGTTCGTTCGCCCGTTCGTTCGTTCGCCCGTTCGTTCGCTCGTTCGTTCGTTCGCTCGTTCGTTCGTTCGCCCGTTCGTTCGTTTCGTTCGCTCGTTCGTCCGTTCGTTCGCTAGCCCGTTCGCTCGTTCATTCGCTCGTTCATTCGCTCGTTCGCTCGTTCGTTCGTTCGCTCGCCCGTTCGCTCGCCCGTTCCCAATAAACCAAATTTTACACCTCACAAGAAATAAATGCTATTAATCCACTCAAACTGATTTACAAAATCTTCTATATCTTTGACATTCTCGAAAGTATATTTTAAGAAATTGTACCCAATAGAATCATAATCGCAATTCCCTAGACATTCAAAGCACTTTTAAGCATTAGCAGCTGCGAAGCAGCACTGGAGCGAAGCGACCTAACAGAGTGTATAAACTGCTGCGAAGCAGCACTGGAGCGAAGCGATCTAACAGAGTGTATAAACTGCTGCGAAGCAGCACTGGAGCGAAGCGACCTAACAGAATGTATAAACTGCTGAGAAGCAGCACTGGAGCGAAGCGACCTAACAGAGTGTATAAACTGCTGCGAAGCAGCACTGGAGCGAAGCGACCTAACAGAGTGTATAAACTGCTGAAAAGCAGCATATGAGCGGTACCGGTCTTTAGAGGTTAGTACTTTAATGTTTTATTGGTGTTGGACTTGTAATCGTACAAATTCGAGGTCTATTGTGGTATGGTCTGGTATGGTCTGGTACGGTCTGGTACGGTCTGGTACGGTCTGGTATGGTCTGGTATGGTCTGGCCTTGCTTTATACATCCCATTTCATAATACAAGTCTCGAATCTAAATCAAGGAGAACTCATACCATCAGAGCTTTACGTACTTGCAATAGTGTACATATCAATTTTGAGCATCAAGTGTTATGTTGGGAGAGATTATGTGTGTTACAAGCTACGTAACTAATGTTAATTGGTTGAATTAAACCTTTTTATATAGCAACTATGTATGGTTTGTACGTTATAGTTCAAAGAGGCAGTTAGCGTACCTCGTCTATATACGTAGGTACTTTGTCTAATGATATAACTTTTGTGGTCCGAGTTGTCACAAACGAGCGTAGCGAGTTTGTTATGCCGTTTGTTCGCTTGTGCTCATGTCTCCCTCACAACTACGTTCGTTTGTTTGCCCGTTTGATTAGTTGCTAAATGTCTTCCTCTCAAACTCCCTCACAAACGAGCGAAGCGAGTGTGTAGATTTTCGCCCGTTTGTTCGCTTGTGCTCAAGTGTCCCTCATGTATCCCTCACAAACTCGCTTCGTTCGTTTGTGGTTTGCCAATTCCAACTTCAAGTGTTTGATCTTTCAGTCACCATTTTCTTTATAATCATCACCAAGCACCAATTGGTTTCTTTGAGAAACGTTTATCCGGTATTTAGGTTATATATAGGCGTATTTGTATTAGTATGTATACTACTCATAGTACTGCAAAGTATTGCCTAGCAGTACTAGTTAAACAAAGTGAGTACACTAATGGAGTACAATAAATGAAGACACTACTCATAGTATTGCCTAGCAGTACTAGTTAAACAAAGTGAGTACACTAATGGAGTACAATAAATGAAGACACTACTCATAGTATTGCCATACGGTACCAGTTAAACAAAGTGAGTATACTAATGGAGTACAATAAATAAAGTACACTACTCATATTACTGCTTCGCAGTATTATTCTTGACTAAGGAATTCGCACAATAGCCAAGATCATCTCTGCTCTGGAAATTCTCGACAAGCTTTCCTGAATGCTTGGAGAATGTTTAAACTCTCAGGGGAATATGTGGGGAATATATGAGTAACTTTAAGGTTTCAGGCCAAAGAGTTATTTGAACTTGATGTTTAATCTGATACTTGCAAATATCAATGTAACGCTCTTCACGAGCATTGGCATGCAAATGTGGAGCATTACAGAAGAAGTTTTTATGTGATTTTTTCATTACTGTCAAGCTTACGATAATGTTCTAGGTGAAAATCAGCTGAAATGGGTTGGATTTAGAGGCTCCAGATGAATGTAAAAACGAATGCATGAATGCATGAATGCATGAATGCACGAATGCACGAATGCACGAATGCACGAGTGCACTCACGAATGCACTCACGAACGGATTCACGAATGCACTCACGAACGGATTCACGAATGCACTCACGAACGGATTCACTCACTCACTCACTCACTCACTCTCGCACTCACTGACTCACTCAATCACTCACTCACTCACTCACTCACTCATTCTCTTCGCTACTCTCGCAGTCACTCACTGACTCACTCAATCACTCATTCGCATCGCTCATTCGCTACTCACTCACTCAATCACTCACTCACTCACTCACTCATTCTCTTCGCTACTCTCGCAGTCACTCACTGACTCACTCAATCACTCACTCACTCACTCACTCACTCACTCACTCACTCACTCACTCACTCACTCACTCACTCACTCACTCACTCACTCACTCACTCACTCATTCGCTTCGCTCATTCGCTTCGCTCGTTCCTGAATCACCACTCTGTCTAATAAATATGACTCAATATATGCACTTTCAAGTTGTGCTTTGTGTTTATGACAGTCAAGCTGTATTGTTTAGAATTAGGCGACAGTATATATTGTACAAACACAGCACAGTATATGCAGAGGCTAACAATTCGTGAAGGTTTATAAGCATTTTTGCAGCTGGGTTTAATTAGATGCATTGGTGGGAAGGTAAGGTAAGGAAAGAGAACAGAATAGAGCATAGAACAGAGCATAGAACAGAGAACAGAACAGAGAACAGAACAGAGAACAGAACAGAGAACAGAACAGAACCGACCCGAACAGAACAGAACAAAACACAGAACAAAACCAAACAGAACAGACCCGAACACAACAGACCCGAACAGAACAGACCCGAACAGACCCGAACAGAACAGAACAACAAACCATTAATCCCACCCATCCACTCTCCTCACACCTCATATCCCACCCACCAAATCTCCTCACACCTCATATCCCACCAACTCTCACACCTCATATCCTCCCTCCTATCCAATGCCAACTCTCTTGAAAAGGGGCAGGGATAAAACATTTAAACGCCATACCTCAAGCTCGATCCCTTGTCTCCTATTCCGTATGCAATTCTGGTCCACTTGTGTAAGTATTGGTGGTAGCGCGCGACAATTTCTTTTGGGCACTTTTCTTTTCTGTTTTTCCTCACATTTATTTTTCAGCCTTGATGTTGAATAAAAATATTTTCTTTTTCTTTTTTTTTTTTTTTTTTAGTGTTGGAAACAAACAAACTTTGCCCCCAGGTTAATTTAATGAGTGATGAATTACCTTAATCAACCGATAGGACCAAAGCAGCCTTCGCCCCCGGCCATCTCGCTCACGCCTTCGGCCGACGTGGCCATGAGGCGCAACAGAGCCGGAACGTTACCCTCATCATTCATCTCCCTGGCCTTCAATGGGCCTTCCAGCAACCTGACACTGCCTCTAATGACAGCCTTGAACACCAATCTTGCCATGATGGATTCCATCTCATTATCCAATCAGAATCTTGCAGTCAATGGCTTGGGATTTCCAACCATTGAAAATGGTTCCAATTCCTCTTCTGCAATAGGGGCATCCAATGGTAGAAGAATGAGATCCAGTTCCTTCTTTCTGTCGAATCTGATTTGGAATGATGATCAGCTTGATACGTCTCAGTATTTGCAAACAAGTCAACCACAAGTACAGCAGGTACAGCAACCACAAGCACAATCACAGCAACCACAAGCACAGCAACAGCAGCAACCACCAGCACCACCACAAGCACCACCACCACCACCCCCCACACAACCTCAGAGAAATCGATCCTACACTACAACCGCCACATTACATCAAAACCCTCCAATCCCTTCAACAGTAGACTACAATATGCTCTACCAACAAGATATGAACACACTCTTGGACACACTAATGCTCAACAACCAAAACACCAATGGACGTCTAAGAAGTCAAACCTTCTCGGGACACACAGCCACGTTGGATCAACAGAATAATATGATTCTACAAAACTCAATCATCAACTCTTCAACGTCACCTACACTCATTGATGACTTTAATTTCGCTCAATTGGTTATAACCACGAACTTTGAGAACCCCAACTTGGGACCCACCAACTTCCTTCTCTTTGATAACTTACCAACCAGTATTGATCTGCTAAAATTATGGTACTTGATGAATAATCTGTTGACTGGGACATCCAACTTGGTTCATCAACGGATTTATTCATCCAATATCAAAGGCATAAGATTGACATCAACCAACTCACTGAAATTGGCACTCGTTGAGTGTGTTTCAGTCGAGGTGGCTATGAATTTAAAAGCAACCTTTAATCATGTGGAATTGGTTCCGGGGGTTGTATTGTACGTTGCATTTGCCAAGATTGTTGATGAGGATAGATCAAGTCCAAATCTTACAATTGCTTTGCAAGCGTCGCAAAACACTGCTTCGCAAAGTGTTCAACCTTCCACCCAAGCCACCACGCAACCTCCATCAAAAAATCAGAAACCAGTGGTTGTAGAAAATTTGATTCATACTCCAACCGACTTGGTTGCCATTAAGAACAGCTTGATGTCGGTCATTCCGAAACTTTCAAGCAAACCTATTGAGATGAAAAAAGTGGTTTCTTTAATCAACAAATGTATCGAATATTCGAATGAGAATTACCGCGATGATTTCGGTCCCTTACCAGATATCATTCCGATCCGACAGTTTGACCCACCCAAGTTACGGGAATTACGTAAAGTGTTGGAGAACACCGAAAATGCCAACAAAGGTGATGGAGTCGAAATAGTTTCGATTGATGACGAAGGGGAAAATAAAATCCTTAATCAATTGGAATTGGAAGAATTATGTTTGGCAATGTTAGATGAATTACCCGAATTATGTTATGATTATCTCGGCAACACCATAGTTCAAAAGTTGTTTTCACTTGTTGAGTCCCCATTAATCAAATTAATGATGGTTAAAGAAATCACTCCTTATTTGACTCAATTAAGTAGTCATAAAAATGGTACTTGGGCTATTCAAAAAATCGTAAGTCTAAGTGTAAGCTTACAACAACAAGAACTCATTGGTAACTCACTTAAACCATACGCAGTGAAGTTGTTTAATGATCAGTTTGGTAATTATGTGTTACAAGGATGTACGAAATTCGGAGCCCCATTCAATGATTTTATCTTTGAAGCTATATTAGATAATTTTATGGAAATCAGTTTTGGACGATTTGGTGCACGTTGTATTCGAACAATCTTAGAAACGGCAAATGAACTGAATTTGATTTGTCAAGAACAAGTGAATTTAATTGCAGGAATGATAGTTGAATTTGCCAATGAATTGGTTGTTAATAATAATGGATCATTATTGGTGACATGGTTTTTGGATACATTTAATGAAAGTCAAAATGATGAAAGAATTGAATTATTAACCAATAAATTCTTACCACATTTAGAACGATTATGTACCAATAAACTCGGGAATTTAACTATATTAAAGATCTTAGGTAATCGAAGTGATATGAAACTGAAACAAGCCATTATGGATGCAATCTTTGGAAGATTTGAAGATAATGATGACTTTACAAATGGACCATCAAAACTATTAGAATTAATATTAAGTGAATTCGGTCATGAAAACTCAGCAGGACCATTGTTCATTTATAAAATCTTATCAAATCCTTTGTTACTTTCATTATCAAATGAAAATGATTCGAATCATCTGGCAAAAAATTCAAGATATTATCAATTTGTTGTATCACAAATTAGACGAATCTTACTTGAACTGAACATTACCAACTTTCAATCATATAAAAAATTAATGGAAGAAGTTGGATTATCAAGTAATAGATTAGGACGTTCAATGAGTAATGGAGGATTTTCATCAAATACAAATGGTCATAGAAGAAATAAAAGAAGTGTTAATTTCCCTCAAAATAATACTTCTTCTTCTTCTCGTCAAATTAAACAACAAGGCGTTAAAAATGATAATGGTTATCAAGTAGTTTCATTCCAAGGAAATTCTCAAGGGTATCAACAGGGGTATCAACAAGGGTATCAAAACAATTCACAAGGATATCAAAACAATTCACAAGGATATCAAAACAATTCACAAGGATATCAAAACAATTCACAAGGATATCAAAACAATTCACAAGGGTATCAAAACAATACACAAGGGTACCAAATGAATCTTGGAAGACAAATTGGATTCTCTGGTATTCAACAACACATTTCTCAGCATGGGCAAATTGCCCAACAATTGTACCAACCAAACCCACAACAAGTTCAACAGCAACACCAACAGGACATGGCTGTAATGCAACAGTTGGAACAATTATCTTTAAGCTCGGTTGCATTGGGGTATAACTCGGCCCCGGGGACTCCAACTACACAGAGTCAAAATAATTTGTTTTAGTGTATGAATATTATGAGGGGAATAGGAGTTTTATATATTAATAAAGTAATGAACGAACGAATGAGCGAATGAGCGAATGAGCGAGCGAAGCGAAGCGAATGAGTGAGTGAGTGAGTGAGTGAGTGAGAACAAACGAATGAGCGAGCGAAGCGAATGAGTAAACGAGTGAGTGAGTACCAACGAACAGAGAACAAACGAACGGAGTGAGTTTGAGTTAGGTAGTACAAACGAACGGAGAACAAACGAATGAGCGAGCGAAGCGAATGAGTAAACGAGTGAGTGAGTACCAACGAACAGAGAACAAACGAACGGAGTGAGTTTGAGTTAGTTAGTACAAACGAACGGAGAACAGACGAACGGAGTGAGTGAGTAGCGAATACAATTATTGAGTAGTGAAAACCTCGCTTCGCAGCTCAATTTGAGTGAGAACAAACGAACGGAGAACAAACAAACGGAGTGAGTTTGAGTGATTGAGAACAAACGAACGGAACAAACGAACAGAGAACAAACGAACGGAGTGAGTGAGTAGCGAATACGCTCAGCGAATACAATGGTTGCGTAACGAATACGCTCAGCGAATACAATTATTGAGTAACGAATACGCTCAGCGAATGCAATTATTGAGTAACGAATACGCTCAGCGAATACAACTATTGAGTAACGAATACGCTCAGCGAATGCAATTATTGAGTAGCGAACTCGATCAGCGAATACAACTATTGAGTAACGAATACGTTCAGCAAATACAATTATCGAGTAGCGAAAACCTCGCTTCGCAGCTCCATTTCACTATGAATCTCTCTTCGCAGGTCTATTTCACAGTAAATCTCGCTTCGCAGGTCTATTTCACACTAAATCTCGCTTCGCTCGAATGCTGCTTCGCAGCTCAATTGCACCATAAATCTCGCTTCGCAGCAGCTCTATCTCACTTTGAATCTGGCTTCGCTCGAATGATGATTCGCAGTTCTATTTCATTAAGAATCTCGCTTCACTCGAATGCTGCTTCGCAGCTGTATCTCACAGTTAATCTCGCTTCGCTCGAATGCTGCTTCGCAGCTCTTTACAAGCGAATACACTTAGCGAATAGAAATTGGAAATAATTCGATATCTCCTCGAACAGCATCGAAGTGTTATATAAAACACTTGGTAGCAGCCGCTGGGGGTGGTTATAAGATTGGTTATAATTGATCTATAACACACTTGGTAGTTGTGGGTTGGTTATGTTTGATCAATAATCAGATCCATTAGTTAAGAATGAGTTTCGAAGAAAAGAGATTCTTAGGTGTTTATTCATTTGAGGATTCGAGTTTTGAACCGGATCCACGAGCAAATTATCCAAAGTTTGAGCCTGCTTTGGGAGACAATTTGGCTGCAGTAAGATATTGTGCAGATGTGGATGAGTTCCTTATGCCTTATTATTGGAATGCATATAGGAGGAGTGAAGCCTTACATCCATTTGTGTTTGTAAGAGTATTCTAGAAAAGATGAAACTGAATCTATGGATATTGATTTGGACAGAATCAATATCAAGGAAATTAGTGCACATATGAACTGATCGAACAAAGTGAGTGAGTGAGTGCGTGAGAACGAAAAAAGTGAGTGAGTGAGAGCTTGACTTTATACTCAGTTCTCAGTTCTCAGTTCTCAGTTCTCAGCACTCAGCACTCAGCACTCTCGTTGTGGAAAATTAAAGACTTTGGGAAGCTTAATTGCAGGGCTTTAAGGAAATTGAAGCAGTTCTAGGATAGGGAACGATAAAGAAAAGTGCAAGAAATATGGCTAGTTATAAAGTCAGGAAAAAGCTTGGAAAGCAGAGGGAAATGCTGGGCCTCGCAATATATGAAGCAGTTCCAGGACTAGGAACGTTAAAGAAACATGCATTAGATAAAGTGAATTCGGAGTAATTCAGCTGCTAATAAGGAAATACATTTGAGGTGAAGGTGTTATTAAAGAATACTTTGGAAGACCATTGAAGTAAATGAGTCTACTGTTAGAATTGAGCTTATATTCTACAGGGAAAATCAAATAGTAAGAAGTCTTTGGAAAAGAAGAAAGTTTCTGGATTGGAAAAAAGGTTACAATATCAACAAGAGTTAATTGGAATTGACTTGGAAGAAGTTGTATTGGAAATATCATATAATATTTTGTGAGATACGAACTGCTTATGAGGGGAGTATTTTAAAAGTATGGTATATGGAAGCAGCAAGTAATATGTAATCTGACGGATTGGATATCACGGTAATGTGATTAAGTTGGTACAAGGAATGGTACACGAGGAATCGGTTAGATTTGTGGAACTGAAGACTGTTGAGGTAGAGAGGAAATCAAGAAATTGTTGAATAGAATCTCGCTTCACTCGAATGCTGCTTCGCAGCTCTATCTCACAGTAAATCTCGCTTCGCTCGAATGCTGCTTCGCAGCTTAATACAAGCGAATACACTCAGCGATCAGAAACTGGAAAGTATAATGAATGAGTGCGATCGAGCAAAGTGAGTGAGTGAATGATTTGCAATGGTTTACCTTTGCAATTTTACAAATTTGAGCAGAATAGCATAGGTTAATGAGTAATTGAGTGATAGCAAGGCGAGTGAGTGTGTGAGTGAGTGAGTGAGTGCGTGAGTGTGTGAGATCGTGAGTTCGTTCGCTCATTCGCTTATTCGTTCGTTCGTTCGTTCGTTCGTTCGTTCGTTCGTTCGTTCGTTCGTTCGTTCGTTCGTGCGTTCGTGCGTTCGTTCGCTCGTTCGTTCGTTCGCTCGTTCGTTCGCTCGTTCGCTCATTCGTTCGTTCGTTCGTTCGCTCGATGAAAATTACGGTTTGGCGTGTAACGATTTATTACGATTACTTATCAGGGTGGATCGAAAGGTATTCTTTGCAAAACACTAAACATGCACTGGCAAATACATATAGAAACTGTATATTATTCTCATATGTTCATATTGTACATTACTATTGAGGTGCACCCTGGTGGTTTTATCCGATTCATCCTTCCAGATGCCAATCCATGAAAGTACCCACGGTACAAATTTTGAAAAGACAGTTAATGAGCATTATGAGCGTAGGCTAGTTGAAACGATTTGTTGTAGCTTCATTAGGTTTCAAGAGGTGGATGATTTTGAACTCACCAAAAAGGTGAAAGCAAACCAAATAGGCAAAACAAACAGGTAGATTCCCCTTGTCCGTACCAATAGTAATTGAACTTAGTACGAGAGGAACCGTTCATTCGGATAATTGGTTTTTGCGGCTGTCTGATCAGGCACCACCGCGAACCTACCATCCGCTGGATTATGGCTGAACGCCTCTAAGTCAGAATCGCTAGACACAATGATTTAAGTGTTCTCTACCAATTGGTGATTAGGCGGCATCCGGAAAGGGGCGTCTCCGCCACCGCATTGCAATTTGATTCCGTGTAAAGATAATTGCATACGAAGTTTTAAAAAGACAAAGTATGGTTGAACTTACCAATACTTAGTGCCGACTAAATCAAGCTTTAAAGAAAAACTTGACATATTGCGGTTTGGGTAACGATAATTTGAGTCCAATTAGAACTTTCCAATATCGATGATTTGTGTCCAATTGCAACTTTTTGGTTCTTTTCATTTGCCAAAGGTTTATAGCAAGAGGATAACATAAAGTGGTACACGGTGGTACACGGTGACATATGACACACAGTGACACATAGTGGGTACATAGCTGTAGAGCTCATTCGTTCATTTGACAATTATTGAGTAGCGAATACACTCAGAGAATACAATCATTGGGTAGTGAAAACCTCGCTTCGCAGCTCAATTTGAGTGAGTACAAACGAACGGAGAACAAACGAACGGAGAACAAAAGAACGGAGTGAGTTTGAGTTTGTGAGTACAAAATTGTGTCAAATCATTGACATGCCGATTAAACTCTTTGCTCCTTCATTTTCTTGAATAAATTCCTCATAAACGAGCGAAGCGAGTGAGTGAGCGAGTGGGCAGTGAACTCTTTTGATTGAATGAGCGTAACGAATTCTTTTGATTAATCGGGCGAGTGAGCGAGTTCACTGTTCATTCTTTAGATTAGTCGGGCGAGTTCACTGTTCATTCTTTTGATTAAACGACACTCAAAAATTCACTCACGAACTCACGAACTCACAAACGAGCAAAGCGAGGTTGTTTGAATTTGCCGAATTTGCTACTCACGAACTCGCTCTCACGAACGATCGATCGATCGAACGAACGAACGAACGAACGAACTCACAAACTCACTCACTCGCTACGCTCGTTCGCTCGTTCGCTCGTTCGAATATGATCCATAAACAGCTGCAAACTTGTATTCAAAACATCCAATTACCCCCAAACCAACAGGAGTTGGTTGCATAACTAGTGAAAGGGTTCAATTTTCCCATGAGAACTCTAGCCTGGGATCCACCCTCATCGCAGTCAATGAATCTGGGCAACTGAAATCTTCCCATCACCAATTCCATAGCTTCTTTAAATGACCAATTTCTTTTGCATTGCTTTGTCTTTACAGTATTCCTCAATTGTTATCATGTTTCATATTTTGCTTCAATTTCAACTACCCTCAACGTATCCAACCAATCTCATAGTTTAGCTATAGATGCCAAATGACACCAGACAACATGTTTTCACAATACCTAAGATCAAAATCACTGAATATCAGGTTATCAAAAACCTAAAGTGAAATACTTTGGGTCGTCAGTGCCTTGCCCCGTGGTTTGTTCCCAAGCAGCATTGGCCCAAAATGGAAATATTTTCTCAATGTTGCATAGGTTCAAATCCAAGTCCCAAGATGTTTATTGTTAGCAATAAACGGCTACTGTGCAGTTCTTGATGATGAATAAGAATCGACTACAATTCCTTACTGTCAAAACTTTGTTACACACCATTATTATTACAATCATGACACTCCAAGCAAAGGTACTGCAGATAAACATATTTATATATTGTACTATTCATATAATGTAGTAATCATATAGTATATTATTCATATAGTATATTATTCATATAATATTTTCACGTATCATCTGCAGACTCATGTCATTTTTGAAATCAACTGCCTTTAACAACGAACGGAGTGAGTGAGTAACGAATACGCTCAACGAATACAATTATTGAGTAGCGAAAACCTCGCTTCGCAGCTCAATTTCACTATGAATCTCGCTTCGCAGCTCTATCTCACAGTAAACGAATAGTGCTGCGAAGCACTACTATGAGTATTTGATACGAACGAACAAACGAATAGTGCTGCGAGTTCGCTCGTTCGTGCGTGGATGTCCCCTCCCCAAACACCGCTTCTCCAACTACTGCAAAATCTAAAGGCAATTGTGAATGATAGTACAATATGCCACCAAACTGAAAATTATGGCAAGCTTTCCGCTTGGATTACTAGCAATGTCACAGCTTCTGTATCCTATACTCCAGGCACTGATGTACAATTAAGGCAAAGATGAAAAATCTGGGTGGCTCGAGTCAGACTATTTGTTAGCATTTAGATTGGATTTCTGCAGTAAACTTTGCTGATTTTTGGGTGTGTGGTGTCCGAATGTTTGGTGGTGAGCATTTGGTGGTGAGCAAGTCATGGTATATAGTTGATTTACAGTTGATTTTCACTGTTGAATATTGATTATTCGAATCACAGGATGTAGTCCAAACCTTCAAGCTATAACTGTATATTGTTTAAAATTTCACTTTTATTGTTAATAATCTCTCTTCGCAGCTCTATTTCACTATGAATCTCTCTTTGCAGCTTTATTTCACTATGAATCTCGCTTCGCTCGAATGCTGCTTCGCAGCTCTATCGCACAGTAAATCTCGCTTCGCTCGAATGCTGCTTCGCAGCTCAATACAAGCGAATACAATGGTTGAGTAGTGTTTTAAGGTAGGATCATATTAGTTGTAGAAAGTAAAGTGTGTTTGAGCGATTTTCTGATTGTCACCATAGGCTAAACATATGGATATGCAATATGCAAAATTCAACAGTTTGTCAGACATTTACACGGTACACTTGTTCACTTCTATGATTTTCATGTCAATTATTCATTGGGGTTCAACCGGTATGAGCTTATCATCAAGTCACGAGTAAAGCGAGCGAGTGAGTGAGTGAGTGAGTGAGTGAGTGAGTGAGTGAGTGAGTGAGTGAGTGAGTGCGTGAGTGAGTGAGTGAGTGCGTGAGTGAGTGATTTGTGAGTGCGTAAATGCGTGAGTGCGTAAATTCATACTAATTCTATGTACTATAATACTAATTCTATAACTTCAATACTAATTCTATAACTTCAATACTAATTCTGTCACTTCAATACTATGATGATTTGTATCTTTAATATTCTATGATACAAACAAATGTCAAAACACTTTCAAGTTAAATTCTTGCGAAAATCACACATGGTTACGAATACGAACGCAGTGAGTATTAGAGAGCATTAGAGAGTATTAGAGAGTATTAGAGAGTATTAGAGAGTATTAGAGAGTATTAGAGAGTATTTATAGTAATTATGGTATTTATAGTATTTATACTGTTTATACTGATTATACTGATTATACTGATTATACTGATTATACTGATTATACTGATTATATTAATTCAGCATTGTAGCAAAGCAGAATTGAAGCCAAGCACTCACTCACAAATCACTCACTCACTCACTCACTCACTCACTCACTCACTCACTCACTCACTCACTCACTCGCTTCTCTCGCTTGTTCTCTTCCCTCGTTATGCTGCTTCGTAGCGACAACTTGAGGCAGTATAAACTACATGTATGATACCTTAGAGAGAATCATTCATAACAGGTCAAATAAATACTCTTGCTAATCCTGTGTATGCAAATACTTTTTTTGTACATTTGGCTGCAATTTTTCCCAAACGAGCGGAGTAATAATCAGAGGAAGGTGTTGAAAGTAAAGACAAAAGGAAAAAGTATAAAACAAAGTAGTTGACAACCGTAACCAACCGTAATCAACTCGTAGACAACCATAACATGCAATTTTTGACCTCATCTCATACTTTGTCCATTGCAGCAAGGTTGCATTTCCTCTGACAACTGGATAGAATTAAAACTGATTTCGTGTATTCTTTATGCTAGCAAGATCAGTAATAGAGGTTGAAATGTTATAATATAATGAGAAAAGTTTGTAATACAAGCTTACCAGTTTAAAATTTGATAATCTCACAATCTCACTTGCTTTTATCATTCAGTCAGTCGATTCAGTTGATTCAGTCAGTCGATTCAGTCGATTCATTCAGTCGATTCATTCAGTCGATTCATTCAGTCGAATCAGTCAGTCGAATCAGTCGATTCAGTCAGTCGATTCAGTCGATTCAGTCAGTCGATTCAGTCAGTCGATTCAGTCAGTCGATTCAGTCAGTCGATTCAGTCGATTCAGTCGATTCAGTCGATTCAGTCAGTCGATTCAGTCAGTCGATTCAGTCGATTCAGTCAGTCGATCCAGTCAGTCGATCCAGTCAGTCGATTCAGTCAGTCGATTCAGTCAGTCGATTCAGTCAGTCGATTCAGTCAGTCGATTCAGTCGATTCAGTCAGTCGATTCAGTCAGTCGATTTTCTCACACACTTCGCTCATTCCCTCAATCGCTTCTCTAGCAAACCTCTAAAGGCCTGTACTGCAAAAATGTAGCAAACTCAATAGCTCACAACGTCACCACTCCCTGTGCGTGAGTGCGAGTAAGCGATTTCTCACGCACTCACGCACATATTTGCAGCCATTCAACGCAGCATGGCTGCAAAACGTATCAACCAGAATCAAATAATCGAGATAAAAATATGAATGCTTGAGTTTTTTTGGGGAAGCCTGGGCTGTTTGAATGCCGAAATGGGTATCAGAAGTGAGAATTGACAAACAAAACAATTCACACAATCTGAGAATGACAAACCTAGATTCAATCAGAAGTATTGATTGCAACGATATGAATTTTATTGGGGATTAGAGGTGATGAAATTATAGGTTTATATGTGGGTGTCGTTGTCATGTACTGTTATATACTGTCATGTACTGTCATGTATTGTACAATACCATATTCACTGGATATACTGTCAACTACATTATCATTTCACACATTATACACCTTTACAAAGCTACACCCACTCCATGCCACTCTTGAGTTTGAGAAGTTATGTTGCAGATATCTACATTTGCATCAACTGTTTGTGACTGTCGACAAGTGCAATGGATATTATATAGATGAACCTGGCAAACGAACGAAGCGAGCTTCCATTGTAAATTCATAAACCAATGAATGTTAGTGTTTGCTACTCACTCACTCACGCACGCACTCACAAGCCTACAATACAAGCTTATAATACTTATACGTTCAAAATTTGACAATCTCACAATCTCACTCGCTTTTATCATTCAGTCAGTCGATTCAGTCAGTCGATTTTATCAGTCGATTCACTCACTCGATTTTATCAGTCGATTTTATCAGTCGATTTTATCACACGCTTCACTCATTCACCTCTCTCATTCACTCACTTACTTCTCTTATTCGCTCAATCGCTCAATCGCTTCTATCAATCGCTCAATCGCTTCGCTCACTCGCTTCACTCACTCACTCACTTCGCTCACTCATTCGCTCCGCTCATTCGCTTCGCTCACACGTGACCTCCACTATACCTTCACATTTGTAAAAATTTTCATTACAAACATGTCGTTTATCAACATCTGTCGTGACAACAATGACCCCTTCTACCGTTACAAAATGCCACCTATCCAGTCCAAGACTGAAGGTAGGGGTAACGGTATTAGAACAGCTGTGATGAATCTTAGTGAAGTTTCACGTGCTCTTGCTAGACCACCTCCATACCTTGTTAAATGGTTTGGTTATGAATTAGGAGCTCAAATCACCATGAATTTAGAACTGGATCGTTATTTAGTTAATGGTGCACATGATTCAAATGAATTACAAGATTGTTTGGATGGATTCATCAATAAATATGTTCTTTGTGGTTCTTGTAAGAACCCTGAAACTGAGATTCAAATCAAGAATAAGGACTACCTTCAAAAAGATTGTAAAGCTTGTGGTAAGATAACGCAAATTGAGATGAAACACAAGTTATCATCTTATATATTGAAGAATCCTCCAAATAGTAAAAAGGGTAAAAAATCAGCTACTGCTACTGCTAACGTTGTTGGAGGTGGTAAATCTATTGCTGATATTGCATCAGAACAAACAGGTAACTCAAACCCAGTAGGTACTTCTGCTCCAGGTAATGATGATGATGACGATGACGATATCTTGACTAGAAAAATTAATGCAGCAGCTGCTCAATTGGAAACCGTTGAAGTTAAAGATGATGAATGGGCTGTAGATATGTCTGAAGAAGCTGTGGCTGCTCGTGCTAGAGAATTAGAAGGTATAAGCATAGATGCTAAAGAAGTTAAATTTAATGACTTTGGTGAATGGTTATTAAAGGAATCAGCTTCGGGTAAAGAGAACTTACCATCTGATATCGAAATCTATAAAAAAATCGTCGAATTAGATATCGCAGATTCTTCTGAAACTGTGCTAGTCTTGGCTCAATGTTTATTCGATGAAAACATTGTCCAACAAATTGAACCTCATGTGGGTATGTTGGCTAAGTTGATTAACAAGAATGAAGAGTGTGAAAAGGCTTTCCTTGGAGGTTTGGAAAGATTCTTGGGTTTGGAAAAACCAGAATTGATACCTGCGGTTCCAAAAATCTTGCTTGCATTTTACGATAAAGATTTACTTAGTGAAGATATTATTATTGAATGGGGTTCAAAGGTTTCCAAAAAGTATGTTGCAAAGGATGTTTCTAAAAAGGTTAGAAGGGCTGCTGCTCCTTTTGTTAAGTGGTTGAAGGAGGCTGAAGAGGAATCTGATGATGAATAGTTGATGTTATTTAGCATGGGATTGTTGTAGGAATGAACGAGCGAACTCACGAGCGAAGCGAGTGAGTGAGTGAGTGAATGAGTGAGTGCGAACAATTGAGTGAGTGCGTGAGTGCGTGAGTTCGTTCGTGAGTGCGAGAGTCTGAGTGAGTGCGAGAGTGCGTAAATGCGTGAATGAGTTCGTTCGTTCGTTCGTTCGTTCGTTCGTTCGTTCGTTCGTTCGAATAAT
The DNA here is from genome assembly GCA_030562865.1 of Kodamaea lidongshanica (nom. inval.). Taxonomy (NCBI): domain Eukaryota; kingdom Fungi; phylum Ascomycota; class Pichiomycetes; order Serinales; family Debaryomycetaceae; genus Kodamaea; species Kodamaea lidongshanica (nom. inval.). Next base: position 42,734 of record JAKUAJ010000127.1, read on the forward strand.
TGAGTGTGAGTGAGTATTAGTTAGTTCGTTCGTTCGTTCGTGAGTAAGTGGGCGAGTATCAAGCACTTATAGTACTGCGCTACTCCCAAGAGAAGTTTGGGGTTTTTATTTTCCATCCAATTCCCAAGGGTCCCCTCTTGGTGAAAATCCCAGCTCGAGCGATTTTGTAGTCAACTCCCAAGGGTCCCCCCTTGGTAAAAATCTACGCTTGAATGATTTTTGCAGTCAATTCCCAAGGAACGAGCGAACGAACGAGCGAAGCGAACGAACGAGCGAAGCGAACGAACGAGCGAAGCGAGTGAGTTCGTGAGCTCGTGAGTTCGTGAGTTCGTGAGTTCTTGAGTTCGTGAGTGAGCGGGTGAGTGAGTGAGTGGGTGAGAACGATCGAACGAGCAAAGCTAGTGCGTGAGTGAATGAGTGCATATGTGAGTTCGTTGGTTCGTTCGTTGGTTCGTTCGCTCTTTCGTAAGTTCGTTCGTTCGTTCGTTCGTTCGTTCGTTTCTTCGCTCGTTTGTTCTTTTGTTCGCTCGTTCGTTCGTTTCGTTTATTCATTCGCAGATCTTATTTTCGCAGCCAATGCTATGAGTGAGTTCGCTCGTTCGCTCGTTCGTGAGTTCGTTCGTGAGTTCGTGAATTCACTCGCTTCGTTCACTCGCTTCGTTCAGTCGTTCGCTCGTTCATAGTGCTGCGAATAGTGCTGCGAATAGTGCTGCGGAGCAGTACTATGAGTTCTTCATACTCACGAATGAACGAATAGTGCTGCGAAGAAGTACTATGAGTGCTTGGTACTCACGTGCTCACGAACCAGTGAACTCACTCGCTTCGCTGGTTCGTTCGCTCGTTCGCTCGTTCCATTATTGTCATTCACTATATTCTATACTTATTAACTCGCCATGTTCAATAATTATTCACTCACGAACTCACGAACTCACGAACTCAAGAACTCACGAACTCACGAACGCACGCATTTACGCACTCACGAACTCACGAACTCACGAACTCACTCACGAACTCACGAACTCACGAACTCACTCACGAACTCACGAACTCACGAACTCACTCACGAACTCACGAGTTCACGAACTCACTCGCTACGCTCGTTCGTTCGTTCTTGCGTTCGTTCGTTCGTTTCGTTTATTCATTAGCAGATATTATTTTCGCAGCCAATGCTATGAGTAAGTTCGTGAGTTCGTTCGTTCGTGAGTTCGTTAGTGATTTCGTGAGTTCGTTAGTGAGATCGTGAATTCACTCGCTTCGTTCATTCATTCGCTCGTTCGCTCGTTCATAGTGCTGCGAATAGTGCTGCGGAGCAAACTATGCGAGCTTCATAATCACGAATGAGCGAATAGTGCTGAGAAGAAGTACTATGAGTGCTTGGTAGTCACGTGCTCACGAACTAGTGAACTCACTCGCTTCGCTCGTACTAAGAGTGCTTGGTACTCAGGTGCTCACGAACCAGTGAACTCACTCGCTTCGCTCGTTCGTTCGCTCGTTCGCTCTTTCTATCATTGTCACTCACTATGTTCTATACTTATTCGCTCGCCATGTTCAATACTTATTCACTCGCGATGCTCTAATACTCACGAACGAACGAAAGAACGAACTCACGCATTTACGCACTCTCGGACTCACGAACGAGCGAACGAGCGAACTCACGCATTTACGCACTCTCGTACTCACTCAGACTCTCGCATTCTCGGACTCACGAACTCACGAACTCACTCACGAACTCACTCACGAACTCACGAACTCACTCACGAACTCACGAACTCACGAACTCACGAACTCACGAACTCACGAACTCACGAACTCACTCGCTCGCTCGTTCGCTCGTTATACAAACAATCTCTATCATTTGGAATCTCCAAAATTTATCCTCTGATATGTACAATTACTTGAATTGGTCAAAAATCCTGCACACTAACCGTTTTTGCAAGTTAGGTCCATGTCTGTAGATACTCACGAACGAACGAACGAATGAACGAATGAACGAATGAATGAATGAGCGAATGAACGAATGAACGAACTCACTCACGAACTCTTTCGTTCACATGAGTGTACTGTCAAGCATCTCTATCTTGCATGTCTCGGGCATTAATACGTTCAGTTCTGTCTAATGTGAGGTTGAAATCAGCATGGGAAATTAAATCCAGGTCACAGTACTGGATGATGTAACCGGAGGTATTACGCAGCCAATGACAACTAGCATTTTTGATCCGAACCATCGCTCACGAACGAACGAACGAACGAACGAGCGAAGCGAGTTCGTTCGCTCGCAGTTTAAAACTGTACAACATGATTCTTACTATAATCTTATCACTTATTGACTAGTATTGGAAATAACCAGTCACCAATGAATGAAAATCGATCGAATAGTGCTGCGAAGCGAGCGAACAAACGAGCGAAGCGAGTGAGTGAGTTCGTGAGTGAGTGAGTTCGTGAGTGAGTTCGTGAGTGAGTTCGTGAGTGAGTATTGAATACGCGAGTATCCAATACGCGAGTACCGAATGAGCGAATATCCAATATTTGAGCATCGAATGAGCGAATATCCATTTCTATTAATATAATTCAATACTATTGTGATTTCACTATAAAATTTCCTAATCTTATAACTTGTTTATGCTTGAAACCCAACACTTATGGTATTGATTTGGTACTCTAGTGTGATTCTTTGTTGAAAGAATCAAGAGCTGAATCTGATTTTCTAAAGATTTCAGTCAGTCAGTCAGTCAGTCAGTCATAAACACACTCACTCAGTTACAATCTCACTCACTCGCTTCGTAGCAAACAACGTAATTTATTTAGTAAGGAATATGAGAATATAAGAATGGAATATAAGAAGAATACCTTTACGAACTCACTAACTCACTCACTCATTCTCTCACATCTCACTCAAAAGTTCGCTACTCACGCACTCACTCAAAAATTCGCTACTCACCCAATCACTCACTCACTCACACACTCACTCACTCACTCGCTTCTCTCGTTCGCTTGTTCACATTTAGATTCCCAATTTCAATCACCTGGATCGAATTTAATGGTAATTAACCATCAACTACGTTTGCAATATTCACTTGGAAAGTAGCAACTAGTAGTTGATACTTCATTCTTGATAGGTGACATGCTCTCATATAATCTTCTCGACATGTTCAACACTTCATCAAATCATACTACACATTAATCATACAAGCCTTCTAATATACATTTATTACTTGCAATCTTTAAATCACTTACATTTCATCTCCTATCACTTCTCCAATAATTCCATATACAATCTCAAAGCTCATAAATGCTGCACTGCAGCATAGCAATCACTTCTTTTTGAAATTTTGAAAGTGTGGCATATTTGGCATATTCGGCATGTTCGGCATGTTCGGCATCTTTGAAGAACCACTCATAGGCATTTGCATGTTTGGAGGCATTGGGAAGTTTGGAGGCATTGAAAAGTTTGGAGGCATTCCCATCATTGGCATCATTCCCATAGGAGGCATTGGTGGACCTCCTGGCCCTCCTGGTTGACCCCCTTGGCCCCCCATTATCAGAGCCATGATTTTTTGAGGGTTGAATTCAATTCTGGTACCATCTTGTTTGGAGCAATAAGCCATCCAGGTGATTTCATCGAACCCATAGTTGAAGTAATCTGATATATCAGCACCTGGGGCTCTCCATGGTTTGTTTTTCAAGGTTTCTGGGTCTAGGTGAGTTATGGGTTTACCTTCATATTCCCCTATAGCATTTATATCGATTGTCAGTTTATTCTCATTTTGATCCTTACTAACAATCGTGGTTGTGGTTGTGGTGGTATTTGAACCAGCTTCTTCTGATGTTCCTTCCTTTATTGGACCCAGAGGTGTGCTTGATATTGGAGCTACACCCGTGTCTCCTATTATAATGTCAATGTCATCATCCGAGTCTCCACTATCACTTTCTTCATCTTCTTCGTTGCTCTGACCTATCAGATCTGGAATAGAATCGGCAGTGGGCTCATTGAGCTTTTGCTTCTTGGACACGTGTTGCTCCTCATTGTCTGAGCCATAGAGAAAGGCGTCTTCATCGTCGGATGCGTTACTCATATTGATTTTTTACAGTGCGTACTTTTGGAATAACTTAGTGGAGTGAAGTGAGATACGTTTAGTATAAGTAAGATACGTTTAGCTGGACACGTAAGAGTTGAAGTTTAGTTGGACTGTAAAAGTATGGGTTGGACTAAGTTAATAAAGATACATTAGATAGAATATTCAACAAAGAACATATAAAAAATAGTTAGAGAACAAACTCGCTTCGTTCGTCTAATCACTTCTCACTCACTCACGAACTCATGAGACTCGTTCATAACACTCGTTATTGAGTAATTTGCTTCATATCTCCATTTTTTCACCTCTCTTCAGTTCTTCTCCTGTTTCTCTCACTCCATAGGCTTCTTTAACTCAAAATCATACCCATGGTGTATACATAAACTATCGGATAAATTTATGCTTCGATTTAAGCTTATAGACATTTGTAATATGTAACTAGTTTGATGATTGTACAGCTAACACATACTTAGGTGGTGGTTTTACGTTGATTTTTGGGTGCAATTTTAGCACTCACTCACGCACTCACTCGCTTCGTTCGTTCGTTCGTTCGCTCGTTCATTTTTAGTGTTGACTTAAATTCAAACCTCTTACTCAACAGAGTATATACTCAACTTATACCTTGAAAAGTTGTTTTTAGCATTACCAAAAGAAGTATCTGTAGTTGCCAAGATGAATTAATAAAACTGATCGAATATAGATTAATCAATAGGATGCATTTCTATGAGTACATGTGTGGTTGAGTGAGACCTGGGACGAATGTTATAATGAGTACACTTGGGTATCCGTTCGTGACAAACTACGCAAATTGACAAAAATAGGTGATTGCAAGTAATTACGAAGCAAGAAGGAACTCAATAAGATTAGCTAAATATAGACACATGAGAGCACGGAAGAGCATATGAGTAAAGAAATGTCATTAGAAGCTACTAATGAAAGTTTAAATGGACCAATTTTGTGAGGTATGGATATTGCGGTAAGGGTATGCGGTAAGGGTTTTTATGAGTTCGTGAGTTCGTGAGTGTGAATGTGAGTTTGTTTGTGAGTTCCTGAATGCTGAATCTATAATTTGAAACTAAACCAAACAGTCTGACTCTCAACCTCAAAGCATATCAAATTAAAAAACTTTGAAAACCACCTTGGTTCGACTGGTATGTGTATCTGCTTAATCCATCTCGAACACAGGCTTCCACCTATCGCAATTAATCTTCAACAATAGCAACACCATTTGCACTCTATGTATACAAATGTTTCTTTACTTTATTCGCCAGAGTTCCAAAGGGAGGGGCTGTTTCCGAACGAACAAATGCACACTCGCATTCATTCAGTCACCCACATCCGCATTCACTGAAACCCACACTCACACTCACTCACACTCACTTGCACTCACTTTGTTCGTTCACACTCGACTCCCGGCACTCCACACAATACGTTAAAGACCAGGGACGTGCCAAGCTGAGTGTGAGTAAATACTTGATAATCTCGATATGAATTTTCCACGAATTCAGTCACAATCATATTCCAGGATATTCTTCAGAATGACCCACCTGTTGTGCAGCTCTATTTATTCGCAAGGTCAAAGTTAACGAGCGAACGAACGAGCGAACGAACGAACGAGCGAACGAACGAGCGAACGAACGAGCGAACGAACGAGCGAACGAACGAGCGAAGCGAGTGAGTGAGTGAGTGAGTGAGTGAGTGAGTGAGTGAGTGAGTGAGTGAGTGAGTGAGTTAAAAAACCCTGAATATATCATACCCAGAATATATCATACCCAGAATATATCATACCCTCAAAGTGCCTTCACTAACTCCTGACCGGAAAAGGTACGTTCGGGTGCAAGTTGTACGTTCGGGTGCAAATTGTTCAGTCAAACAGCATCAACTTAATGATTGAGTGAGTGCGAGTGATTGAGTGCGAGTGATTGAGTGCGAGTGATTGAGTCAGTGATAATACATGTCCACTCGGGTATTGCACAATTTTTGACACATATAGTCAAAGATATTAGAGATAGTCAGATCAAGAGATAACCAGAGATGTATTACAGATAATCCAAGATTGATACGAAAGATGACAGGGTAATGTTCACATTTTTACTCACTCACCCACTCACGAACTCACCCACTCACGAACTTACCCACTCACGAACTCACTCACGAACTCGCTTCGCTCGTTCGTTCGTTCGTTCGTTCGTAACTAACCCTATAAAAAAACTCAATTGTGTTCCCAAGTTCAAATAAAAGTTACATCTCTAAATACTGGTACCGCAAACACTATTCACACAAATGTTCATCTGTTTAAAGAATTGTACATGTCATCCATAAACCCTACGCCCTTGATCAATCTCAAGGATTCAAATACTCATTGAATATACTCCCTTTGTAGTCAACTTATCAGTCACTAATGGTTATTATGACTTTTATTGTCATTTTCTAGTTGTAATTTCATATGAGCGTATAGAATAATCACCATCCCAAGCATTCATCCGAGTAATATTGAGCTTACCTTTTGCAATTACTCTCCAACACTAACAAATATTTTACAAATTCAACAAAAATACTCAAAAACAGTCAATGATGCAGAAAACCATCATCCAACCACCAAAACGTTCCTTGTACAATTGAAACCAAATTGTGTACCATTTTCATGGTTGGGAAACCATACAAGTTGGCTATTTTCGCGAGTGTGTGAGTGAGTGAGAGTGAGAGTGAGAGTGAGTGAGAGTGAGTGAGAGTGAGTGAGTGAGTGTGTGTGTGCGAGTAAGAATATGAGAGAGTGTTAGTTCCATTTAAGTTTCCAGCAGTATCGACCCTATACGTTATTACTCACTCACTCACACGCACACTTTGTTTGTTCTCACTCGCACACGCACACTCACTCACCCACTTATTCACTCAATCACTCAATCACTCATTCACTCACTCACTCACTGACCGAGTTGACCGAGTTGACCAACTCGCTCAGTCAAGCCCCAAATAACTCAGCCAGGCACAGTCATTCACTTGTAACTCACTTCTAACTCACTCACCCACTCACACACATACACACTCACTCACCTACTCACTCCACAAATTGTGAGTTGGCAAGGCCACCTTTATTCTCTTCGCAGTCTAAAGAATTAGAAATTATATCCAAATCAAAAGAATTTGCTACTCATTCAGTCAAAATCTCGTACTCACTTTGGTTGTTTGTTCAATTCAAGATGAAAGTTGTTACGCTTTGATCTGAACGTTTGAGTTGACGATTGATATTTGAGGTTGACGTTGAAGATTGACGTTGAAGATTGACGTTGAAGATTGACGTTGACGATTGACGTTTAACATCTGATCTTTTTCTTTAATCTAAACCTCAATTTCATTCCTCACTCACTCACTCATCACTCACTCACTCATCACTCACTCACTCATCACTCACTCACTCACTCACGAACTCGCTCACTCACTGACAAACTCGCTTCGCTCGTTTGTTTCACTCACTCACTCGCTTCGCTCGTTCGTTTGCAACCATTTTTTTCATCACAACCTCACACATCACTGAGATTGTGAGGTTGTGAGCTCGCTCGCTCGCTTGCTCGTTCGTTCGTTCTTTTGTTCGTTCGTTCGTTCGTTCGTTCGTTCGCTCGCTCGTAGCTTTCCGGCTAAATGAGACAGCATTGGGTGCAAAAAACTGCGAACGAGCGAACGAGCGAACGAGCGAATGAGCGAAGCGAGTGAGTGAGTTCGTGAGTGAGTCAGATTGCGAGTGAGATTGTGAGATTGTGAGATTGTGAGCTCGCTCGTTCGCTCGTTCGTTCACTCGTTCGTTCACACTCGTTCGTTCACTCGTTCGTTCACACTCGTTCGTTCACTCGTTCGTTCGCTCGTTCGTTCGCTCGTTCGTTCGCTCGTTCGTTCGCTCGTTCGTTCACTCGTTCGTTCGTTCACTCGTTCGTTCGTTCACTCGTTCGTTCACTCGTTCGTTCGTTCACTCGTTCGTTCACTCGTTCGTTCACTCGTTCGTTCATTCGTTCGTTCGTTCACTCGCTCATTCGTTCGTTCGCTCGTTCGCTCGCTCGTTCATTCGTTAGTTGCGAAAATAAAAACTATTACGCCAATCTTATACACCTGCTGCTATACAACGTAAGGAGGTTCCCTATTCTGACAATGTTATTATATCAGCTTATAGAATTATATGTTGCAAATCAACACTTGTCAAGTATATACTAATAGCTTAACCTAATACAAGGTCCCGCACTTGAAAAACTGTTGTGAATCGTTTCGTCATAGATTGCGTATCGAAACACATGTCAAGGCTTTATCGAGATGCATAATACTGGAATGGTTTTTTCAAAACCACAGCTCACCGCTAACCTAGTATGGATATTGATAGCTACGATAGTTGTGGTGTAAGATTTGCCTATATGAAGAAAACTATCAAACATGAGATGATTCTTGTGCTTACTCGCTTCTGTTAAGAATTCATTGATGAAGTCAGCCATTGGTGACCTCACGAACGAGCAAAGTCACTGACAAACGAGCGAAGCGAGTTTGTTTCACTCACTCACTCACTCACTCACTCACTCACTGACAAACGAGCGAAGCGAGTTTGTTTCACTGACTCACTCACTCACGAACTCGTTCACTCACTGACAAACTCGCTTCGCTCGTTTGTTTCACTCACTGACAAACTCGCTTCGCTCGTTTGTTTCACTCACTGACAAACTCGCTTCGCTCGTTTGTTTCACTCACTCACTCGCTTCGCTCGTTCGTTTGCAACCATTTTATTCATAATACCACACACATCACCACCTACACTCTTCATAATTTATTATTCATTAAAAGAAAGATATACAATCCAAACGCGCACACTCCCACACACATACACGCTCACGCATTTTGTTCGTTCACACACACACACACACTCACTTTGTTCGTTCCTCACGCACTTTGCACACACACTCACTCACGCACTCACTCACGCACTCACGCACTCACTCACGCACTCACTCACGCACTCACGCACTCACTCACTCGCTTCGCTCGTTCGTTCGTTCGTTCGTTCGTTCGTTCGTTCGTTCGTTCGTTCGTTCGTTCGTTCGTTCGTTCACTCATTTGCATTCTCCAACATCAACTTCACCCAAGGTTGTCTCCTAAACCTATTTCTCCTTATAATCCTCTCCATTATGCGAATCCATTCAGTCTTCTCCAACTTATTGGGGGCTCCAAAGTCAATCACCTCTCCATTAGCAAACTTAATCTTGAAAGCATGATCCAACAACAAAACCCCAGAAAAGTTCCTATACAGTTTATTATCCAAGTTCTCCTTATCCACATACATTACATCCACCACTTTGGCCAAGTTGATTTTGGCTCTTGTTTTATGAGAATATTCACTATGAGCAATCAACGAGGTACCCTTTAATTTAAAGAATCTACGTTTCCATGTTTCACAATCTCCACCTTCTTGATGCAAGTATCCTTCATGAGTGAATGCCAATTCGGCTTTCAACAGATCAATCAGTTCATAAGCTGACTTGATACTTGTTGGTAAGATTTCATCAGCCTCATGTCTTGGAACGAATAACATTTTCACTTCCAATTCGCCAACCTTGTAAGGATTTCTTCTTGTGAGAACTTCACCTTTATCATTAAGTTTTGTTTCCCATTCATTATAACATGTCAAGTTAAAGTTTCTTGCTTCTCCAGTTATACCTTCTTCAAATTGTTCTAAATCAACATAACAACGTGCAAATGAACCATCAAGTGCAAGTTTATTGGCCCATGAATCATGAGCTTGGACGGGGACTACTTTGGTGGTGGTGACAATATCTTTGGATCCCAAAAGACGACTCAAGCGATTCTTACTCTTTACAACTCGACGTTCTTGAACTTCGGTAAATCCTCCTGCAGGCTTTTCATAGGTGGCTTTCATAGTTAAGATGAATTCTAACGATTCTCCAACTGTTAACTCGAATTCCTTTCCAATTAACACGTTATTACTCAGTAATTCATAGTTAGGGGTACGGATACAATGTACTCCATTATCCAATGTGATTGAGAATTCTCCCTTACGATGGTCCAAGTCTGGTAATTCAATGTTTTTCATGCCCACCACTCTTAAGAACAATCTTCCTCTCTCCACAAACGATTCTTCGGAGTTTGCGTCTTTGTAATCGATATTTGCCGATGTGTCTACCGGGGAGGTTTCTTCTTCTGTGGCTTCGACATCAGATGCATCGGTTTCTTCATCCTGTTTATAACTTTCATCATCATATTCTTCCGCTTCATCATCTGGAACACGTAACTTGGTGTTGGTTAACTGATTTTTGACTCCCGTTATAGCTTGACCATCCTTGATGAACACAACGGGTTTGCCAATTTTGATTGATTTTTTGGGTGATTCTTGACGTTTGATTGGGGAGGTGTTGTTTTTCAAGTAACGGATTTTCATTCGAGTTTCTTCATCCATATCTTCTTCCTCCAGATATTCGTGCTCATATGTAGGTTCATATGCATGTTCATATGTAGGTTCGTATGCCTGTTCATATGTGTGGTCATGTGCATGTCGTGGAGGAGTTTTAAAGATATTCCCATCAACCATTGGTGATTGAACCAAATCAACATCCGGTTCTGGAAACCCCACATGCTTACGCACAACTGATCCCGTTCGGTAACTCTTATTATGGTAATTTTTCTCACTGAATAATTGATCTCTTGATCTCATGGCTGAATGATTCTTGGCTAATTCTTCAGCAACATGAGGTAAGTATTCACCTTCATTCACCGCAACAGTGTCATCTGAGATATTACATATGGATGCGTGCTGTTGTAAATCATCAAATTGAGCTTCGGGTAAATTGACAATCGAGCTCTTCTTCTTGGTGTTACCCATAAGTTTGACTCTAGAGTATTCTTCTTGAGAAATGATTCGTTTGGTGTTTAAAATACGCTTCACATCGTCTCTATCCATGCTTGGAAGTGTTTTCATACCTTCGGCTTTGATCGTGGGTACTCTCTTGGATGATACATAATCATCAAAAATATCATTGTACATGTACAGAGGTGATAACACCAGTGAAGATCTTTTGATTTCAAACGTGGGTACTCGGAATCGCGATCGTCCTTTACCTCCTCCTTGTTTGGCTTTCAAGGGTTGTAAGGTTCGTTGCTTCTCTCGTAATCCGGTTTCCTGCATATGGCCCACTGGAGGCGGTTCCAAGATATCATCACTTTCAATACTTTTCAAGACATTTTTTGTACTCAACGGAGTTATACTATTTCTATTACCAACTGCATTTGAATAATTAACCAGTGAGTTACCTTGTTTTAAAAATTTAAAGTGATTTTCAAATCCAGAATCATCGGATAATTCAGGTAAAAATCCAGAGACTTGTAAATCGTCATAATCTGGGCTAACTATACGACGTGATTTCACTTGAACATCTTTGAATTTTCTTGGTGCAATGGATTTTGGAAGTCCGGTATTATTGGTTGGGGCTGTGATTGAAGGTAATACCAATGCTTGTTGAATTTCAACTTGAGTAGGTGTTGATTGTCTTTTACCTCGATTTTGCGAATGCCAGATTGATAAGAAATCTGATGGTTTATTCTCTTCATCATATTCAGCAGAGAGGCTTTCTTCGTAATTGGTGATGTTTTTTGCAAATTGATCAAATGATGAGTTGGCTTCGATTTGTGGGAGTGTCTCAACGTGCAGAGAGTTGGACATGAGCAGGGAATCATCGAGGATGTTTGAGGTTGGATTAGATGATTTAGGTTTGTTGATATGAACATCCATATTCAGTGAATTGGCGAGAATATCATCTGGGAGAGTGTTGGGGGAAACGCTCTGGGAAGCGTTCACTGAGATTTCATTTGGTAGAATGTCTTTAGTCTTTGGTAGAATATCTTTAGTCTTTGGTAAAATGTCTTTAGTCTTTGGTAGAATGTCTTTATCGTTTGGTAGAATGTCTTTATCGTTTGCATTGTAATCTTTTGATGGATTCTCATTCAAACGCACAGTTGCTGCTTCTGACCTTGCCGCTTCCACCCTTGCCGGCTCCACCCTTGAGGCCACCCCACTTGCCAGCTCCCCCCTTGCCGGCTCCCCCCTGGCTAGATCATTTCCAGAATGATCTGAAAATTCCTCCTGTTTCAACTTTTCAAAGTCAATGGGGTTTGGGAGCATGCTTTGTTGAGTATTATCCAAATTCGTCTCATCATTATCTTCCCTGTCACCATCATTACTATCTTCCAATTTCCAATCACTATCCACGTGGAATCGAACCGAGTACTGAGAATCATCCGGGTTGATGATGTTCATTTCATGTTTTTGGGTGTGAGGGATGGTTGGGTATACCGAGGTGGATGGGCTTAAAAATGTCAATGTATCATTGGGGTTATGTTGGATTGGTGTTGAATGAGACAATTTAGATAACTTTGGTTCTGTATATTCACTTTTGATGTTTAAGCCTGGAGTTTCATCCTCCTCCAACTTGATGTCTGGTTGTGTCGGTTCTTGTTTGATTTGAGGTGTTAAGAGATTCATTATCAGCTGTTCAGTGGTTATGTACAGTCTGTCGAAGGAGTTTTCATTCAGTTCGTCTCGTAAGAAAGGTTTGTTTAAGATTGACTTTGGATCTTGTTTCAACATTATGGATTCTGCCAATTGATCTGGGATACCTTTAATACCGTCGGTGATTGCCACCCCTTCAAATGTGTTGTTAACCTTGACCAGTTCGAGCTTTCTATTATCATTCAACAGAGCTAAGGACGAGTCACTCAGTCCAAACGAAGTGTTGGTTCTTTCTATGGAACTAACCTGCTGATTCATTTCCGGTGTTTTTATCACCTTTGAGAGCTTTTGGATCTCTTCATACACTACACTCTTTTTTTGATTATGGAGTGTTTCAAGGTGTTGATCCAAATGATCGTTATTGGAGAAATGAGGAGGGACCGCTGGAGGACTCGGTTCTGACTCCGATTCAGCAATTTTGCTCACGTCCATTGAAGAGTCGGGATGGTCATAATGATGGATTTCATTCTGATTGGTGAAGACAACTTTCTTGGGCAGAATGTTGGTGGCTCTCTTGATAATCAGCTTGCTGGGGGATGTAGCGAGTGGTTTGAGGTTTACGCTGGAGTTTCGAGGGGTATTGAATAGGAATTCATCTTCCATTTTGTCGCTTACTGCTGTGTCTGAGGAGGAGTGATCTGGATGTTAGTAAAAGAACGAGCAAACGAACGAGCGAAGCGAGTTCGTGAGTGAGTTCGTGAGTCGTGAGTGTGAGTAGCTGATGTTAACTCGCGAAGCGAGTGAGTGCGTGAGTCGTGAGTCGTGAGTAGCTAATGTTAATTCGCGAAGCGAGGGATAAGATCAACTGCGATATCATATGGTCCGATGAACTGCGATATCCTATGGTCCGATGAACTGCGATATCATCAACTTTGATCCGACCAACTGCGATATCATCAACTATCGTCCGATCAACTGCGATATCATCAACTATCGTCCGATCAACTGCGATATCATCAACTATGATCCAATCAACTGCGATTGATGAATTTCAATGCAATTGACTGCGATATCATCAACTTTGATACGATCAACTGCGATATCATCAACTCATATGCAATTGACCGATTGTAACCATTTTTCATATACAACACTGTTGAATCATCAAAACTGTATTCATCACCATAACCCAAACATTATCACACACACACACACACACACACACACACACACACGTTATCGTCACGCTATCGTTATCTCATAAACTTTACATACCTGGTAACAACAAAGGATGATTCTCCATACTAAGAAGAATCCTGGAGATATATATCTTTTATTTGTTTACATTCTCAGGTTTACCTTTAATCCTATTCGGGTACCTATGTTAGTGTCACGTGAAGGAAGGATCGTATTGTTAGGTGGGTGGGTATGAAGGGGTGTGTGGAGGGAGTGATGGTGTGGGAGTGATGGTGTGTGAGTGTGTGTGAGTGTGAGTGTGTGTGACAATGTATAACGAATATTGCTTGATGGCAATACCTCCGAGTCTTGATGAAAATTCATATGCTGAGCCTTGGTTTTGAAACACAACATTGTCTGGGTTGCATGGTATCAACGTCATATAGCGAGTCACCAAAGCCAAACCAAATAGTCACTCACCAAAGCCAACCATTACCACTCACCAATAGCCACTCACCATTACCACACACCAAACAGACACTCACCATTTCCATCGACACACACAACACCACACAACACACACCACAACACAACACCCTCACCGCTACACCACCTTTCTTTTGTCGCGTCACTACACAATAGGTAAAAATTCTACACGAAATGACCACAAAAACAAACTTTTGTACGTATATATAATGAGAAGGATTCGTCGGCTGTTTGTTTTTTTTTATTGTTAGGCACATTTTATACCAATGAAGTCGTTCGCTTTGATTGCTCTTGCTAGCAGTGTCCTTGCTGCCACCGTCTCCAGCAGTGCCACTACAAAGGCCACCAGTGCTGTTACTATCGCCACTACTGCTGTCACTACTGCTGCTGCCACCACTGGTTCCGGCTCAGGCTCTGGCTCAGATTCAGCTTGTTCATTTTCAACTAAAATCACTTCCCCAACCGGAATTGCCGCCTTAAACCAATGTCAAAAACTTAGTGGAACCATCGAAATCGGTGGTAACGGAATCGGAGTAGTGGACTTGAGTAACGTTCAAGAAATTAATGGAGACCTTAGATTATTCAACTCCTCATCAGTTACTGACGTTAACTTACGTGCCCTTAAAAAAGTTTCAGGTTCTCTTGCAATCGAAGCTTACTTGCAATTATTTGCTATTGACCTTACTTCATTAACTGAAGCTAACGAATTAACATTCATTTCCCTTCCTTCTTTCTCAACTTTGAACTTAAACACTGGACTCTCTAAAGCTTCCAAATTGACTGTCTCAGATACTGCTCTTCATTCCTTGACTGGTTTGACTAACTTTAATACCATCGATGTCTTGGATATTAACAATAACAAAAATGTTACTAAAATTAACCTTGACTCATTGAAAACTGTTGGTCAAAACTTGATTGTTTCCTTCAACTCAGACTCTTGTCAACTTGACTTGAATGGATTGAACTGGGCCTCCAACATGACTGTTCAAGATGTTCAACACTTGGGTGCTGCCAACTTGACTGCTGTTAACGGTTCTTTCATCTTGGGTTACAACACTTTTGACAACTTGACCCTTCTGAAATTGGCCACCGTTGGTTCCCTTAGAGTATTTGCTAACGATGACTTGACTGGTCTTGACTTGTCCAAATTGACTGCCATCAACGGTGACTTGCAATTATACAACAACACCGAATTACAAGACATGTCAACTACTTTTGGTAACTTGACCACCATCAAAGGTGCTGCTCACATTGATGGTAAGATGGGTAACTTTTCTTTACCTGCATTGTCTTCAGTTGCTGGTGACTTTGCTTTATCAACTACAAACAATCAATTCGATTGTTCTGCTTTGAACCAATTGGCAAAGAGTAACAAAATCCAAGGTCACAACTATAACTGTACCTCTCCTAAAAAGGCTTCAAGTACTTCCTCCAACTCCAGAGGTGGTTCTCAAGCCTCCGGTTCTTCAAGACCTTCAGGTGGTGCCAAGAACTCAGCCTCAACTTTGATGAGTTCTTCGGTATTGGTTTCTGTTGCTATTGGTGCCGTTGCCGCAATGATGGTTTAAAATATATAAAATGTTAACTCTTGGTGTCGCTATAAGCGAATGTTCTTTTCAATCTGGGATGTTTCCCAGAGCCATAAAGGTGGTTTATGTTGCAATGCAATGACACTCTTTAGGTTTCTCTTTATTACCTGCTGGCGAATATCTATTGATTATTTGACAATTAATTTGATGATTTGTAGACGAGCGAACGAACGAACGAACGAACGAACGAGCGTAGCGAGTGAGTGAGTGAGTGAGTGAGTGAGTGAGTGAGTGAGTGAGTGAGTGAGTGAGTGAGTGAGTGAGTGAGTGAGTGAGTGAGTGAGTGAGTGAGTGAGTGAGTG